>JANIJG010007362.1:0-89479 GCA_024611175.1 Megaceryle torquata
CTACCTTCGTTTTCACCCCCCCGTTCTCCAAAAAAGAACAACTTTTCCTCCCCCCCCCCCCCCCCCCCCCCCCCCCAACACATTTAAAAGCTCCTTGCTGTACCATATCCCAGGTGTCTGCTCTCCATATACTAATGTACTACTGGCAGTCATGGCCTGAGATTTGCAGTGAAAAGCGTTATGAAAATTTGAAATAAACTGGAATCAGAATGGTGTTTTGGAGTGTGTTTACTATACAAACATAAAGTAGTAATATGTACATGTGAGACTTTGGAACTTCTATTCATTTGGATCAAGGTAGAGGAGTTCATATTAGTTTTACAGTTTCCTTAAACCTGAGTTAATTGTTTGAAGACCTTTAAGTTGCTAAGTTCTTAACAGTATGCTAAGTACTGATGTAAGAGCTGCTGAATATGTAGGCATGTCATCCCCTTGCTCACTCTTCTTGTGGAGTTGGAGTTTGTGTGAGGAGAGAACCTGACAGGTAATAAAAGTGAAGATGACAGCTCTGCAAGTGAACTGTGAATTTACAGACTAAAATGTAAAAGTCTCTCACAAGCCAATGCCTATAGGGAAGCTGGAATTGGAGTAGCTTCTGAAAGATTAAGGAATTTAAGTACATGCTGCAAGCTCTAATTTAAATAACAGTCTTATCTTTAACACTTTAATGGAAAAGGTCAGTCTTTGTTCAAGTTCAGTCCAAGTGAAGAATATTACTTACACTTTGCTGTTACTTGAGCTAGTGAATACTCCCTTATCCCATCTTAACCAGAAGGTATGGTTCTTAGTTGTAATATTTTGTTGAAGTTGTCAAATATTTTAGGTTTGCTTTTCAGTTCTTTCACAAAGTAGTCTATTTTGTGCATTTCACAGTAAATAGAAGCACTTGAGCTGTGTTTTGTGCATTGAACATGAAGCGCATAAGCTTTGACTGTTTGGAAGAGGAAAGAAAAAAGAAGGAAATAACTGTGGCACATCAGGCTGACAGTTAAGAGGTGTGAAGGAACACAAAACAATATGAATGAGACAGAAATGGGTGAATTAGTTATAAATAAGTCTTGAGGTATGACAACAGAAGTCCAGCACCGATAAATAATTTTTTATGTAATCAATTTATTGATATATCTGCTTGCCTCAGGGAGAACCTTGGGCTAGCACAGTGATCTTCAGACACTGAGATCAGGAAGTCTCTTTGTGAATGGAGAGACGGAGACACACAAATAATCATAGCATGATGTCCTGTCTTTCTGCTTGACTTGAGCATTACAGTATGGCATCGCTAATTACTTTCAACTCTATTCAGACATCACATTTGTTAAGATGATGCCAAAAGTTTGCAAAGAAGTGACAGAGAAACAGAAGAGCACTCTTTCATCTTCCAAACCTCTCTGCTCAATCACAACAGTGGGTGGTGGTCTTCTTTCCCCTGCTCAGTTGTACTGCTGTGGGCAGAAGATGAACTCAGCATACTGGATGACTTTAGACAGCTATCAGTGTAAGATGCAGAGTTACTTGGGTATTCGATCCACCCGTGTTAAGGGATGAAGGTCCTGGCAAAGTAAATAAAGGTCAAGGACACATCATCTTCTCCATGACCCTCTTTATTCTCCCTGGCCAAGAGTTCAACTCCCTCATTGTGTGCGTCCATCCTTCCTCTGGTCATCTTCAGTGGGAGAGGAGGAGCTTGGGGCTTCACTGTGTGACTTTGTTTTCCAAAATCTGCTACAGGAGCAAAGGCAAAGCACAAACATGGGCACAGACGAGTAGGCACAAGGACTGAGGCCTGCCTAGTGAGTTTGCTGCTGCTCTTTAAAAAAAAAAAAAGAGGAGGGGAGCAGGGAGATTAGTTGGAGAAGACTCGGATATGTTTATTCCACTGGAAAATAATTCTTTTGATCTTCAGGGAGGTGTGTGAATTTAGGAGAGAGAAGAAAGACAGGTAATTTCTAGTTTGTTTGTTGTTTTGTTTTTTTTTTTTCTTCTGAGGCAGAGCCGCGGGCTTTTTTCCTCTTTTCCCCCACCTCCTTTTTTTATTTTATTATCATCAGACATTTAATTTCTCTGAAATGTTCCAGTCTCAGTGCAGCATTCAAACAGAATAGCTTACACACCTGTCAGACCATGGGGCAAATGATAAGGGGATGCCAGTGTGTGAACCATAGGAATTAACTCTTTGATGTATAGCTTTAGAGCTAGTGGCGCATCAGCCTTTGACTGCAGACAATTTTGTAAGCTCCAACTTGTGTATTTATTGCTTAATTTGGTGTTTCTTGACTTTGAAAATCAAGAAATTCAGCTGCTGACTGTTTTCCCTAATAATTTGAAATATGTATACCATGTGCATCACAACAACAAAACTCTTTTACATAAGTAGATTAAGTGCGTTAATTCTTGATGAAGCTTATCTTCTTCCTTTGAATTCATCGTGGACTTTAAGTGTTGGGGTCCAGAAGCACTTCCTCTACTACTTACTCCCCAGGGACAAATGCAGCACAGTCACTTGGTCCATTCTGCCAGCCCAGAGAGGGAAGAGTTGAATGGCTGGAGGCAATGACTTCTTAAACTAACCCAGCTAGACTTTCAAGAGCATGTCTGGTCATGGCTTTAGAAACACAATGAATGCGAATATGACTCAAGACCTGTGCTGATTTGTGTCTTAATGAACATTAATGCTAATGCAGAAGGGTATACATGTTTTGTCTCCCTGGACAGCAGCGTATGTACCTCAGATGGTGCTCGAGTCAATTCAGTGCAGTTACACAAGGTGTTTTGTTCCATGTTTGCAGCAGACTCGCCATGGTTTAGCTCTGTGTTGACCTAGAGAAGGCAGCCTCTAGGTCAGAGGACAGTTAAACATTGCCTGTTGCTCTCAGCCCTATGCTGACTCCAGTCTGTTACAGTCCATTTTTTTAAATCTTGTGGGCTATTGCTGCTCACTTTTCCTCTCATCTTCATGTGAAGAATAACACTTCATTAATGTTTTGCTTCTTCCTAGCTCATCCCTTGCCACTGCCTGTTCCTGGGACTTCTAGCTGTATAAATCCAAGCTTAAGCTTTTTGTATTGGTGGTTTTCCACTTTTGTCCCAACATACTGGGTTAGATGGTGTAGGGTAGACAAGCCTGAGCCAGTCCTTATCTGTGTCTTTTGCCTGCCTAGATTGCCAGTGATGGTAGTCAAGTAACTACTAGTATAGGAAGATAAAAAACCAAATGGCTTCAGAGTGTATTGCATGAGGAAAAAGCATGTGTTACTTGGCATGAGTATCTGTTTTCACTGCCAAAGCCATCAGACAAGGAGCTATGGTATCAAGTTTGTCATTTGTCATGGATCAGGATTTTTGGGCTAGACTCTTGACAATAACACCTGTACCTCCTGTCATGAGGGTTTCACATCTGGAGCTGAGGACATGCATTTTAGCCTCCTAGGTTTCCAGGTGTGAAGTTCCAGGTTTTGGTGGTTGTGGTGGTTGGTTTTGTTTTGGTTTGGTTTTTGTGTGTGTGTGTGTGTCTTTTGTTTTGGGTTGTTTGTTTGGGGTTTTTTTTTGGTGCTTTGAAACATGAAGAAGTGGTGAAGCCCCAGAGCATAGGTGAGCTGGTAACTGTAGCAGAACTAATTGTCTCACGTGGTTTAACTTTCTGTAGGAATTTAAGTTATTTTCCATGTGTGTTACTACAACTAATGTTTGTGATCTGGAGATCATTTGGGGAAAAGTGGGGTGTCAAATCCAATAATGTACAATTGTCAACAGTGCTAATGTGCTGTTTAGACCATGTTAGAGTGAAAAAAAGTCTCTGCTTTAGCTGGTGATATAATGGTTTACTTGTTGGGATAACGCATAACTCTGCCTTGATTCAAGAACTGCTTTTAATAATCATGATCTCCAAAGTGGTTGCCTAAGGTGTGTAGCAGTACCACAAAACAAAGCATAGAAGATCGTACGATGCTATTGACAATCTGTCTATAGGGACAATCAGTTCAAATGAATCAGTGCCTCTGCAAATTCAATGTCTGATACACTATCAACCTACCACCTTAAAGACTTGTTCCAGTAGTAGCAGCTGGGAGTTTTGTTGGTGAGAGATGTCTGTAAGAATTTACCAATTCATTTTGTTAAGCTGATTATAAGCATGTGAATTTGTTAAAATGTTTTATTAAAAATGATTGAGAAGAATTTGTTTATGAAGCTTTCTTCTATGGCCTCTTCATTTGCCTTGAGAGGCTGTTCATGCCTCATTTAGTAAGCCTTCAAACTTTCCAATATTAAATAATTTCAGCAAAGCATATTTAAGCTTAAAAAAATGCGCACATGTAATAGGACTTTAATCAATATTTTTACTTGTATCATTCACTTGTGAGTTTACTATGTGAATTCTTTGTTTTAATGTAGGCGTTTAGATGCTAACCATATTACTGCCATACCAGAAGACAGTTTTGAGGGCCTGGTGCAGTTGCGTCACCTTTGGCTGGATGACAACAGCTTGACAGAAGTTCCCATCTATCCGCTCAGCAATCTCCCCTCTCTGCAGGCATTGACACTGGCTCTCAACAAAATAACACACATTCCTGACTATGCATTTACAAACCTTTCAAGTCTTGTTGTTCTGTGAGTATTTGTAACTGTATTTCATAGGTCACTTTGATTCTTTCCTTAAGTATAGTTTCGATGGCACTAAAAATAGTATTTTACAATGTTTTAGCTCAGTCGTCTAGTAACAGCCTGTACTACCAACAGGAGATACCACCATGTATACCAGACAACCTGCTGAAGGTTTGCTGAAGACCTTCTAAACAGAAGGTCAGGTGGGCTATGGGTAATGAGACTGACATATACTTTCCTGGCGTCTCATTTTAGTAATAAATATTTCAAATCAATGGCTGTCAGAAAAAACTTTCAGAGATATTAAAAGAAGAAAATATCTGCCACAGACCTGTTTGTGTAGCCTTGAATATCTCCAAGGATGAATACGGAAAATCTGTTTGATTTATACTTGAAAATCATATTTTTATCACACTTGTGGATAGCAAGTAAAGGTTGTCTTGACTGCAGGCAATCTATTCTGTTCCCATATGAGGATGAAATATTTCTGTCTGGAAGTGAAAGACATTCTTCTTCATAATCTGCTCCATGCAGTGGTTTTTCTAAACTATTTAACAGTCTTGATTTAAGAGAAAAATCTGTTAATTGGTTAACTTTTGTATTAAATCATTCATTTTCATGCGTGTTTTGTTTTTGCTTTTTAGACATCTTCATAATAATAAAATAAAAACAATAGGAAAACACTGTTTTGATGGATTAGACAACCTTGAAACTTTGTAAGTATGTTTCTTAAACTAATTTGTTGTTCAGTGTTTGTCTCATTCCCAGCTAAATCAAGGTTACCTTCCTGGTAACTGCAAATAACGCATGTGTGCACTGCACAACAGGTACCACCGACACTTGGGTCTAGCTCAGGTTTCGGAACCGAAGGCTAGTTATCAGTGCAGTGCTCCACCAAAACTCATTAACTGTGGTGAGAAGCAGGTAAATACTAGCCTGAATGAAATGTTATGCTGGATGATGTGGCTGTAATGTTCCTAGCCCAAATCTAGCTGGTATATCTTTGTGTAGTGCTCCACCAAGTCAGGAGGATATATCAGAAGGGTTTGAGTGGCCCTGTGGGTGATAAGGAACAAATTTTTGTTTCTCAGATTTACTGTAGGATTACACAGACTTAAGTTACATTGTCAAAACTGTTATGTGACAACCAGAGGTTTCTCAGAGGTCCCCAGTAGGCTGTTTCTCCACTAGTTCTCCATTGCTGACTGGGTACCACTGCCTGACAAGGAGACTGTCACTCACATATCCCTGCAGCTCCTGAACCAATCCTCTGCAGGCTGGTAGAAAACAGCCCAGCTCCTGGTTCCCAGCCTCACATACAAGTTCACCTGAGTTCCCTTCAAATACTGGCAGATATTAAAAGGATGATGGACTGGTATCTGAAACTGTGAGCTGTGTGTTCCTTTGGACAGAAGCAGGGGGTGGGGACGGGTAGCATCACCTTCCCGTTGGCCCATGTCTGTTGTCTTTGCTGACAATTCATACTCTGCCCAGGACTGGGAAATTTTGCTGCAAGGTCTGCTATTACCTAATGGCTTATTTACCGTTGTTTCATAAAACCTGAAAGAAAAGTTTTCTTAGTAAGCTAATAAAGAGCAGGCATTTGTATCTACTTTAAAATAACAAAATAAAACAAACCAAACAAAACCAAACCAAAACAAACAAAAAAAAACCAAACCAAACTTTGAGTCTTAGTTCATATCTATGTAAATTCTGTTGAAGAAAAATCCATGAGGTGTTGAAAAATACTGAGCTTTGCTGTAGGAGATGTCATTTGAATTAATATGAATAATCCCCTGGATAATATTGAATACCTTACCTAAGTTATTAGCTGGTTATAAAGGATTTAAAACATCAGAAGACTGAATCTAAGTTGAAGTTATTCTATGGTGCAGTTAAAGATGTTCTGAGAACTTTTTACTTTCATTGAACTGTTTTTAAAACTGTTTTGACAATTCCTGACCACTATTAAGAAATTTATAATTTTCTTGCTATGTTTCTTCCAGGGATTTAAATTATAATAACATGGTAGAGTTCCCTGAAGCCATAAAAGCACTCCCAAATCTAAAGGAGTTGTAAGTATTACTGATTCTCCCTTTTTACCATTTTTCTTCCTCCTTTCCCTAAATAAAAAGAGAAAAGAAATTCCTGGATTTGTGAATGTTGTCTAATTATGCAGCAGCCAAAATTAGATGAAGTTATGCTAAGCGAAGCTATAATTAAAGGAAAATATAATCATCAGGTAGAGAGGGAACCTATTGAAAATTATTTTGGAGTTATATAAGCAAGCTATTTATTCAGGAGAATCATTAGCATAGATCTTAATCACAAGCTGGTTTTGGCCTCCAGTAGCAGAATTAAGTTTTCACTAATCACACATTGTCCCCTCCCTTAGAGAGGAGGAAGGAGAGAGAGAGCCCAGGATCATGCTTTGGACAGAATAATTACTTTCTAGCGAAATAGTTTTGGTTTAGCTGATGTGCAGTAAAAGGCAAAACCAGAAATCATACCTTCAGAGTTATTCCTAGAGTTTGACTTATTCCTATTTAACTACAACCCTGGTTTTGGCAGGTTTGGGAATTGAGTAGGTGTGAAGAAAAAGACTATTGGTTGAATCTACTGGCAGTAGATTCAATGTTGGTTTTCTTCTTTGCTAATATCTTTAGGGGATTTCACAGTAATTACATTTCTGTAATTCCTGATGGTGCATTTGCAGGAAACCCCCTTCTAAGAACGATGTAAGTAATTTTCATACATCTATTTTTAGTCTTTAGCAGACAGTGACTATAAGAATAACGATTGAAACATGTTTTTCATTTCCCAGACATTTGTATGATAACCCTTTGTCTTTTGTGGGAAACTCAGCTTTTCAGAATCTGTCAGATCTGCATTCTCTGTAAGTACCCTCTCAACTACATAGTACAATAAATGGAAATGAAATGTTGTGGCTCAGAACTCCAAATACCTACATTTTCTGATTGCCTCTCAACTTATAATTTTTTTTGCAGTAAGTTTTAATAAATCATGTTATTGTTGGGACTGTCCAGGTCCTTAAGAAGATCTAGGAAATATGCTCCTTTTTTCTTTTTTTTTCTTTTTTTTTCCCTTCTCTCTCTTTTTTTTTTTTGTGTGTGTGTATGTGTGTGTTTTAATAGTATAAGTAATTTTATAGAAATTAAACAGGGATTTATAGTCTTGGTGAAATTGCCCTGTAATGTTGTTAGAAGTACTCTTCCTACAGTAAGAAACTTACCAGCACTCTATGAAGTTGTGGTAGTTCCCATAATTGGATTAAAAGTGTGTGGGTATGTGGTGGTGTGTGTTTTGTTTGTGTTTTTTATTATTATTAAAATATTTGCAACTTTTAAAGCTTTCATTCCAAAAGTATCAGTATGAATTTACAAACGTCATTGGAATTGGTAAATGCGTTTGGTACAGCACTGTTTAAAAGACAAAAGCACTCTAGCAAAATTCTAAAAGTATTTTGAGGTGTTCTAAGTAAGATATGCCATCAGCCTTGTGCAGACACCAAACTTTTTATGTCTGTTTCTTCAGTAGATCTCAGGTGTTCACTAAAGGAGAAAAAAGTTCTGTTGGCTTTGAGATTAGCCAATAGAGAAGTAAATGTTGTGTGAAGAATGAGGATCTTGAATGTTGCCAGTTACTAAAAAAGTCTAGATGTCCCATTAAATCCAGCTGCTTTTGACTCTGTTGGAGCTTGTGTTTTGTTGGCTATGTGAATGTTATAAGGAATGAAATAAGGGAACACTTCTTCAAATGTCTCCAGGATTCATATGCTTTGAAGCATGGATTAGAATTTAGCTAGGTTGTTTTTTTTTTTTTAAATATATATTTTTGGATTATTTTTTTTTTTTTTACCTATGAAAATCTGCTCTGATTTTGCAGGGTGTGAAGTACTATAAAATAGTTAATATGCTAAGTGAAAATATAAGCATTCATATTTTTATGTACAAATATATATAGCTTGTGGCATACACAAAATAAGCAGAAATTCTACCTTACATCTTGTGTAAATATGTAAGAGGCTTATACTTCATGTTGCACCCTTAGAAGGAGGAGGTGTGATGAAACTCAAGGAAGATTGGGATTACGTAACAGGCTCTGTAGAGGAATGTTCTTTAGTGTTTATAGGCTGCTCTGCCTGTTTCCACAATTTTGAGTCTTTTAGTATGGTTCTTTTCATTCTTTCTGAATTCTAGTCTTACTACCATTCCTATTCATATTCCTTTCGTAGTAAGAGTTTACTCAACATTTTGAGCTGTCTGGGCTCTGTCTCTTAGAAGAGGAACTGGTCAGAGATTTCTGTGACCTCTTAATACATTAGCAATACTTTCTGAGGAAAAGAAGCTTATAGGCTTAATTTCCTTTGAGGTTCGTGCTGCTATTAAAAAATAATAATGAGAAAAAAAAATGTTGAAAATGACTTTATATATAGTGATGTAGAGCTTTTTATTGTCATGTGATTATCACAGTCAGTGTTTTTTTTGCTGCCCGGGATTTTTATTTTGGAGCTTTATATTACAAAACATGTGTGTGGCAGATTAAGATTGTTCTTTTTATGTGAAAGCAGGGAGGTTAATTGTGAGAGTAATTTTTGGCTCCTGAAGCTGATTTAAGTGATAACTTCCAGCTGTTTCATCTTCTCTTGTACTGCAGTTTGTTGCTTGTGTGTTTTTTAGGGCTGTGGTAAAATGATTTTTTTTTTTTAATAAAGGTTTTGGGGTTGATGTTAGTAAGAATGATGACTGTTTTTTGAAAACTTAATACCAAGTGTATGCAATAAATTGTTCCTCAAAGACATGTTATGAGTATTTTGTGATTTTGCAAGTTTTAAGTTCTTTTAATTTTTATTTCTTCAAGACTCCCAGCATAAAACCAGCCCCACCACCACAACCAAAAAATCAGGTCAGCCTGTCCAAGGAATTTCCTGTTTCATCTGGGTCTCAACATAGGAAAAAAGAAGCAGATAGTGTCTATGGAGAATGGGTTCCAGTTGAAAAAGGCAAAGAAGAAAGCAAGGATGATGTTTTCCCCAAACCATCCATTGAGGTAAGGAAGGGAAGGAAAGCATATCATATAAGAAAGCCAAAAGCATTACCTGGTCAGTCTGGTGTCAAATTGCAGCCCGTGGGGGGAAAAAAACCCAACCAAACAAAAAATAAACAAAACCAACAAAAAAAAAAAAAGCCCAACAAAAACGCTTAACCTAGGTAGTATCTAACACTTCAAGAAGCTAATTAAGCTGCCTTAGTCTTCAAATTTGATTGCCATGCTGATGTGGGCACGGATGAAAGCAACCTGTACCCATACTGCGTGTTTTTGACAACTAGTGACTACCTGTCTTGACACAATTTAAACTTTTGTTTGAAGATGAAAACCAAGTTTCTTGCCCAGTTTCCTGCAGAGGTTAATACTCTGAGATTTAAATAATTATAAATTATGATTAAAATTGTCCTACCAATCTTAGAGCAATGACATCGCATTTGAAATGTAATCCATTAAAAATAGATTTAAAAGCAGTTTCCCAAAGCGCAAATTCATTTGGATCTACCTAATTTTTCAGCTTTACAATCATAATATCTTATGTACATGTCTTCTGTGTGGCCTTCCAAAGGAAAATATATGTATAGTGAACTAAAAAAAAAACCCAACAAATGTTTTTCCTCTTGAAATGTCTTCAAAAGGCTAGTTTGTGAGGTTTTGGTAATTAAGTAAATTAAACATTTAAGGCAGATGTAAATTTTTTTCAAGTTAATGTTAACCTCACTCTGTCTGAAGACTTGTTCTCATACTTTTGAAAGTAAATAAGCTAAAAAACCTTGACATCCATTTCTGATGAAACAGTCTTTCCACTTGGTGCATTTTGCTTTTCAAGAACTTTCTAAGATTGTACCATTCACTTTCTGGAGCACCGAGGGTGTTTTTTTCTGTGTCTCTTAGAGCATGAAAAGCAGAGTGAATATAACTCGTTCTAACAGCCATTGTCATGGGGTACCTCAGTTTGACAGTCAGATGCCCAATTCAGTTTTCCCTCAGTGTAGCTGGTAACTGTTACTTGTTTTTTGTCATGAACCACTAGTAAGACAAACATTCTGAAATGCTTGTGCAGAATGTCATTTCCAGTTACTTGTGTACATGTAAAAAGTCCAGAGCATAGAAACATTGTGTACTAACATTTGGCCATGTTTTTACCAGGTGGTAAAAGCCTTGTCCTTCACATGGTTAATGATACGCTCCTAGTTCAGGCGAGCTCTGTAGCTGTCTGCATCCAGGTTGCCAATGATGCTAGACTTGAGTCTTTGACAAATTGGGTTAGCTAAGCACTGATGGTTTGTGTATTCATTATGTAGAAGAGGCCTTAAAGTTTATATTGGAGTAAATATATTAAATATAACTTTATTTCCTTTGTCATGTGTATCTTTATAAATGCTTGTAACAATGTTGCCTGTTTTTATATTTTGTAAATAAATACTTTTATTTGCATTTAACTTAACTTGGTTTGTGTTAAGGGTGATTTCAAGGGTCATTAGCTGACAGCAGAGCAAACTATCCCTTTGGGTTTGACAGTCCTTAACTTTGAAATACAGTAATGCTTTTGTAGCAGCAGAATCACTGGTATGTTTCTCCTGGGAAAGGTGACAGAGAGCTTCTCTGCTTATTTTTTAAATGCTTGTGAGGACTCTTTGTAGATGAAATGGCTTCCTTTAAGCAAAATAAGCCACGTACGCTCCCTTGCTGTTGGAGTAGGGTAGTGGGGGAGTGTGCTTGGATCCTCAAGTTTGACATATAATTTACCTGCATTCATGGTTGCTTATTTTGAAATCTGATTTTGACAGTTCTGATGCAAGTCTATACTGACATAACAATAAAACCAATTACATATTTTTTTAAGTTTTTATTCGTGTCACAGTTACGGGAATAAGTGGTCTGAAATGGCCCTGCTAATATATGACAAATTTTAATAAAACATTATGTTTTTTAATATAGTTTGTGATAGTAGGAAATGGAGGAAAAAAAGTCTTTTGAGTATGCTGAAGTATTGGCATGCCTCCAGAAGCTAGGGAAACCTATGAGAAAGAACCTGTACTTGAAAGTCTAAAAGTGTAGAGTCGAAGTGCTGTATTTAAGTTTAGAGTATACACAGGTGACTATCATTCAGAGAAGCTGTCATGATCTAAAAATGTAGTAAATGCATTTGGTGTAGCAGCAGATTTATGAAGTATGTTGGAAATGCCAGCTTTCTGTTGTCACCCTCTTTCTTCTTGCTTCGGTATTTGTGATCTGTGTCTGTGGGGAAAATGTTATTAAAAGTCAGGATTGAAAAGGCAGAATTCTTATGGAGAATAGCATGCTGAACTTGAAATTGTTTTACTTGACTAAATAATAACAACTTTTCATACTTCAAGCAGAGATACTTTTTTTTCAAGATCCAAAGCTGCATCGAGTGTCTTGACATAATACAAAGCCATGATGGTCTCCAAAATGGTGACTGACCATGTGGGGAAAGTGTATGGGAATTCTAACTAACCAGGGTATCTACTAATAGGCCCCAGTCCGGTAAAGCACTTAAGTACACATGTATGTTTAAGTATGTGAGTGGTCCCAATGTGGTTTCAGTGGACTACTTGCATGCCTATGTGTATTGCTGGATTGAAGCTTTTGGTGAGTAGAATAACTTTTATTTATCTCCTGAACCAGTTTCACAAACAAAACATTAAATAATTATTTTAACTCTGTAAGGGAAACTTATTAACTCAGGAAAGTGTATATTTTAAGCAGGCATTCATTTACACATGTGACTGTCGTGTTAGGTGATTGTTAGAAAATCTTTTAATAATTACTGTGCCTTGTTTATGATCTGTGGTTTTTTTGTCAGCTGGGACAATAAACAAACACTGAAGTTAGTTTCATAGACATGTAGGATTTCTGGGATTGTAAATCTGTCTTGGTCAGTGCCAGATGTTTCAGCAATGATCTTCCCAACAGAAATATTTTTCATCCTAAACAGCAAAAAAAAAAAAAAAAAATTTCCCTGTCTTAAAAGTTAAATTTGATAGTCAGTACAAAAATAATTACTATGTTTTATGCAATTGTAGACATTCATGTCTATTTCTTACTGTTTTTCAGTATTTACTAAGTTCTAAACCTGTTTCCTGTGACAGGGATTTTGTGGATTAACTGTATTTTTCTCTTCAGCAGAGTCAATTTTAAATTACTTTCAGTTTCTTGTACTGACCCTTTATTCTGGTATAATGTGTGTGAGGCTAAGGTTATGAGATAGTGATGAAAAGAAAATGAAATCTTTTGTAAAACAAATAATAAAAAAAAAATTAAAACCATAATTTACTCTGTCTGTATGCCACCTGCTGTTTTGCTTATTGGATTTCTTCTGTGCTTCAAACAGTTCCAGCCCTTTCAGTCTTTTGCATGCTCATCTTTGAAGAAATTTTACTTGTCTGAGCATTTTTTCTCCTTTTTTTTTTGTTTCTTTTCTACTTTCAATATCAAATGATCCATAAAATGCATATCAACTGAAGAACAAGGCACAAAGTAATTTACAGAAGAGCTGGGTACTAGCCATAATTTGTTACATCTTTATATCCCCAAATTGTTTGGATTTCTCTCTTGATTGATTTGCACATAGAGATTTGCATTGAGTTTCTTCATTTACTCCATATTTTTCACAAATTATTCTGATTATTTTGCACAAGACAGTTTCAAATTATTTTTTCTTTAAATTTCTTAAATTTTATTCTTGTTCATCTAAATAATAATTTTCTAAAACAGTCAATTCTATGAGTCTGGTTTTATTTTTATGCTAGCCTGTTTTAGGTTGAAGATTAATATTTAAAACACTAAAGCCAAATTCATGGAATACATGTGATTGTTGCTGTAATTTATTTATACGTGTAACTTGGAAGATTTAGATGCTTATGTGGACAGGTCTGTATGAAGGCTTTTTTTAATTCTTAGCTAAATTGCATTTAATTCTGTTGGTTAAGACTCCATTGAACAGCAGTATGATCTCTGTTAAAGTATTACACGTCAGAACTTTTTGTGACCAGAATAGTTCTCTGAAAATAATTATTTTGATACTCTGTATGTAGAGGTGATATTAAGTTATCAGATTTTGTATTTGTTTAGGATAGCCCATATTGTGTATACTTAACAAGAAGTCTTAGGGTTTTTTTCATGTTGCCTGTTTAAATCAAATCAACTATTCAATTTGTAAAACATATCTGTAGTCAATTACTGTGCAACAAGCTTTTTCCAGATCAAATGGATATTATTGTAGTCTGATGTATTTTTAAAAATAATGTTTTTCTTCCTAGGGTGTGGACATAACTACAGCTATGAATGATCGAGCAGTGGCTCAGAAAAGGCTTAATGAAAACACATTTGATTTAGAGGCCATGTGCATGTTAAATCGTGCACAGGAACAGGTATGTTGCACATTTTCATGAACTTGACGTTGAACTTTTTTATGAAAGTAAATGTTGATCCTTCATACCAGCTTACTTTTTTTTCTTTGTTATTGAAGTACAGGATTTTGGAAGCCCCATTTATGGGCACATGTTTAGAAATTCTGCTTTTATTTTATCCTTCGTGACACTGATTTTGAGGATAAGCAAGCCATGAACCATGGACTTCAAGCTCATGGTTTAGGATTAAGATACAAATATGCTTGTCTTTTCGGAGCATCTGCTTACAAATGTGTGTTAATGAACACAGTGCTAAACATAAGTGAGGAATTGTTAAGAAAATTGTTTAGAAGCAGTAGAGAATTGTGAAGGAAAAATATGGAGATCTTTATTTTGGTCTTAAATTTTATTTTTATTTTGTAGATTGACGCATGGGCTCAATCCAACTCCATACCTGGCCAGTTCACAGGAAGTACTGGAGCACAGATACTGTCTTCAGATGAGCTGACCAACAGTGGTCCCCAAGCATGGATAAGAAAGGTAGAAGTTACGCAGACATACTTGTTTAACTGTCCCATTTTAAATAGCAGTGGAAGTATTGGAAAATGCAAAAGATGTGCCTTAAAAATCTCTGGTAATGCATGTGTCAAATACAACAGGTTGAGTTAAATCGTCTTTGATCAATTTAGATACTTGCTGCTGCCGTATCCATTTTGTTGTGCATTAAGGTGTTGCTCATGACATGAGTACTTGAATAAGGTGTGCGTCTGGTATTTGAGTCAGATTGGTCCATATATACTGTTACCTTACACTGAAATGACATTCATGATATTGGTGTGGTTGCAGTGGTAGGTCCATCACTACTTTTACAGGATTGGAACAGATTCAGGCAAGGTTTGATCCTGATGTTATTCAAGTCAATGATGTTTTGACATCAACTTCAGAGAACCAAGTCTCAAACTGCCGTTTTGTTTGACTTGGTTCTATCTGATAGCTACTTTGCCTCTATTTGTAGCACCAGGGTTTTCTGGAAGCCAAAGATTTGGAGTATGAAACACAGGAGTTACAGCTGCGTTAATAAACTTAATGTCATCCTACAGTGAAATAGTTACCTCTTACTGCAGAGTAATACTGGCTTATTTTTGGGGTGTGGTGTGTCATACATACATGCGTTTTATAAGTTTAATAATTCATGCTTCATCTTTGAAAATGAACACTGAACTGGTTCTCTTTCAAGAAGTAGAACTGAGGAATTCAAGCAGTCTTTCAGGCAAAAAGAATGAGTTCTTGTGGTCAGTCTCGCAAGTAATGTAGTTGAGTATACATTGTATCTGCTTATCCTTCCAGAACTCAGTGTTAAGACAACCCTCAAAACTAGTAGGTTAGATTTGAGGCTAGGTAGAATTTTGCCTAAAACTTGGTGTAAACTGAACACAGAAGTCTGGATTTATAATGTCCTAAAAACAGAAATATTTCTGCCAAGATTCACTAACATGTTTTTGTACTTGATATAGCCAAACAATACAGAGTCCCAGGCAACACAGAGATCCAAGTTACTTGCTAGATGGGAATCTTTTGGGTTCTTTTCAGTATTAATACAGGGCATAGATAAGTGTCTTATTTTAACAATTATTAACTTCTGAGATTGCTACAATGTTGGCTTTTATTACTGTAATTGCCCCTTGCAGAAGAACTTAAAAGTATAAGTCACTCAGTTGGGATGTATTGGTGAGAAAATGAGGGCTTTTCCACCATGAGGCTTGTGAAAGAGACTGAGCCTAGGAGGGTTCTTCCATTCTGCAGCACCTTGAGTGGGTTCTCAAGGCAATGGAAAGGAAGCATCTCTCATCATCTCTTCCTCAAGCCTCCTCTTCTCATCCTGTTTTGAGGTTCTGCGGTGGTCTTCTGTGCCTTACAGTGGTAGAGTGTCCGCTAACAAAACTTACGTGGAGAAGTCAAGTGTACTTTTCCTTCATCTTTTAATTTCACTCTGATCTGGGGAAAAAAAAAAGCGCAAAACCAAAACCAACAAACCCAAACCCAACCAACGAAACCCTACAAAACTACAAAAAACCAAACCAACCAACCAAGAAACCAAAACCAGACAATAAAATGTGTTATAGGGTAAAAATGAGAGAAGAGTGTTGTCTGGCTTGTGGACGTGACTGCTGTGAGGAGCAGAAGCATACTGGAAGATTTTGTTCAATCTGGAAGTAGGAGCGAGCTGGCAGAAGCACTTTGTCCTTATAGCTGTAAAAATGTAGTAATTTGCAGTGGTAAGCCTCCTCCCTAGCAAGCATCATGTAGTTTGTCAGAAAGGAGGCTGCTGCTGGAAAAGAGAGTTGTTTGTTGAAGAAAATGAGGACACAGTCCTCTTTGCTGTTCTGGCATTCCTCAGCTTGACTTCTTTTCCTCTTCCCAGGTTCCATATTCGCACACACATTGCCATCAAACTCATGAGATGACAAATAGTCATGTGCCCTCTACAAAATGCATTAGGGGCTATGCAAGACTTGCCTTTTTTTTTTTTTTTTCCCTTTTTTTTTTTCCCTTTTTTTTTCTTTTTCTTTTTTTTTGGTTTTCTTTTTAAATTGTTTGGTTTTCTTTTTTTTCTTTTTAAGAATGATGGGCTTTGTGAAAGCCTTCACAAAACATAGGTTTGATGAACTTAGTGTGGAGTCACTTCCTCTATTTAGAGAATGATTCCACAGAAAAGAGTGAATTAGGGACAATGGGTTATGAATGCATGTTATCTTTCTCAGTGACACAAACGCAAACTAACCATGAAATGCAAAGTACAGGTTGTATTTTACTTAGGTGCTTCAAGTTGTGTAACTTAGTTCCCGTTCATTACGCAATGTAGCACTGAGAAGTTAGATTTGTATTCCCTTTTTTGTCCTAAGAAAATGCATTTTAACATTTAAAAAAACAACTAGTATTTTGTAATTTAACATACGTGGTAGTAGGGCTGGGGCATTTCCTGGGGTGTCTTGTGTGTGTAAATGAATGCACATTTCTGACTGAAGATGTTTACTGAAGGCATTTTGCTTGGAAGATTGCCATAAGCAATTGCCATAAGAGAACTTGTGGACATGCACTGCTTAGCAGAAACAGAGCTTGTGTCAGCCTAGTTACTTGCCTATCACTGTACAGAGAAGTAGAACGCGTACAGATGTTGTGCTTGGCGGAGATAATCACACAACTAGTTAGGTAAAACAGAACTGCTGAGTCAGTAGGGGAGAAGAATTAAAGTACTTGGGGAACTTGTCTGATAAGTGATGTCTTCACTTTGCATTTCTTGGATTTCAGCTTGTTTTTTTGTACTTCAAAAATAACTCTGGAGAGGTAATATGTACTCAAACCAAAATATACCTGCAGTTTTAATTTTATCCCAATAAAGTTTTGAGGGAATTAGTTATTGAAGTGGCTAATGTGGCATACCTGAATGATTGACATACCACTTAGAAGTATGGTTTATTTTTCTAAGCAATGTGCTGATTCATGATGTTTATGCATAGGGTTCTGAGCAGTATACATAAAGGAACGTATGTTGTTAGGTTTCTTGTATCATTAAATTAGATTTATGAACAATATTATCTTTTTCTTTTACAAAGTGGTTTCTGTTTCAGTTTATCATCATTGGTGTAATCAGTTCACAAATAATGACATTTTCTGACGGTTGCTGCTTTTTGTTTTCTTCTTTCTTTCTTTTTTTTTTTCTTTTTTTTTTTTTCTTACAAATACACTGTGCTGATAACTAAATGTCAAATCAGAGGAGGTGATCAAATACTTTTTTCCAAGCAAATTCTGTTGAGGTCTACTTACCCAAGCTTTCCCAGACTCACCACTTGTTTCTGGAATTACCAGCTTAATTCTGTAGTCCAAACTTGCTCTCCAGAACAGTTTCTGCAACAATTTATGCACACAGGGTAGCACTTGGCATCCATTTAATTCAGTTGTACTAAAGAAGCCCTAGCACATGGTTTTACTATGGCCATTAGAATGTTCTGCTTTGTGCAACAAGTTCTGTAAAGTTAAAAGCATTCCTTCCATTCTTCCATGGTCATAGCAGATGGGTAAAACTCCCACTAATGATGGAGGTAGAACTAAGTCTGTGATTGTCACTTGCACAAGGACTTCTGACCGTCTAACAAGGCCACTTACAAAATACTTGTTTTCCTATTGCCTTGTGACATGATGAGCTTTCCTTGGAAATGAAGGCCACATGGCAAGGCAAATCAACTATGTGTTATTTATATTGGATGGGCCCCCTGTTCAGTCCTCAAAATGTTTTTTGTTCCAGCTCTCCTCATCATACTTTCTACTCATGGTATACAAAAGCTGTGAACAGAAATCTTGAAGCTGATCATGAATGTAGTTGTTGTAGGGCATTTGATGTGATTCTTCAGAAAGGTGTTCTTCCTCTTGTACTGGGGAAGGAATGTGGATGCTGCTAAAAGTGTCAGTTTATTTAATGGAAAATTCAGATACTTTGCAAAAGTCTTGCAAATTATAGATGCTTGTTCCTGGTACTTGATTCAGGGAAATTTTTCAGAGTTAGTCTTAAAGTAATCTTTAAGACAGCATGTTATGCTATAGCTGTAATGTCCACCTAGTGCTTTTAAGGCTTTGTTGTCTTTTCCTTAATAAATTGCTGCTTGAAAAAAGTAAACCTTCCTTGTGACAGAACTTAACATTTTAGAGCAATGTCAGCATTGTGAGAAGGAATGGACATTTTCAGAGAGCAGAAATGGAGGATGTATTTTAAGATCTCTCAAATAATTATGGTTTTAATATTTTGGATTGCTCAGTTCAATACAGTATGCTATCCTTTCCCCAAAGACAGCTATTGCAGTTAGTGACTGTCCAGCTTGTACTGTATTTCAGAAAAAAAAAATCTTAAAATCATCTTTCATGTGTGTTTTTTTTTTTCTTTCTCTCCATGTGTCTGCTTGTTTAAGCCCTTCAGTGCTAATTCAGGCATTCATGTCCCCCAAAATTTGTTGCTCTAACGTAGCTTTAAGAGTAGTTTTACTTAAAATTACTAAAAAAACCCCTCTTAAATTACCAAGTTTTACTAGGTAGCCTTCTTTTTAAAGTGTTGACATGAGAATGTGGCTTATTAGCTGTCTCCATCTGCTGGAAGAATCGAAGTATGGTTTATTTTGCTGACCTTTCATGGAATTTAGGCATCGAAAGATGAAAAAAAAAAAAAACCTAAATTTTTATAAAGACTTATTCAAATTGAGCTTAGTGAATGAAAGAGAACAATTACTTTGTGACTAATTAGTTAATTCTGACAACAGTAAGCAAATACTTAAAAACCTGGGGTTATTTTATTGTACTCTTTCAATTTGATGTCCTCTTTATGGGCGAGATCTTCAAGGGTACAAACCTGCTGAATAGTTTTTTAAGACTTAGCCTTTTATGATTTTTAAAACTGAAAATAAATATATATGTTGCTTGCCTGCTCTTGTTAAAGTTTCTACTATTTTAATATTTTTAAATGTAATTACAAACAGCACTAGCTTTTACTCATGCTCTATTAAGTCATGGGCTGAGTGAAGTTGTCTGTCATGAAATAAGAAAAATTGCTAGGGAATATAACTGTACAGGTGACATTAGATATTTATATTCAGTTTATTCTTAAAAAAAAACCCCAAAACCCAACCAAACAAACAAAAAACAAACAAACAAACAAACAACCCAATAAAAACCCACCCCCAAAATCAGAAACTTTTTTGCCCTGCTTCAGGCCCGGCCTTCTTTGCTTCTTCAGCAAACTGAATCAAAGCGGGCTTCTCCTGGCTCCTTTGATACTGTTACCAGCATTACTTCATTTAGCCTTTTAGTGGAGGCACAAATACAGCTATTCTGTAATGAAACAAAACTTCTATTTCTATCTCCTTGTTGTCTTGATTCTATTGTACATTTTTAGGAGTTGGAATAATGTAAGAAATTCCTACTAAAGTTATCAGATAGGATTTAGAATCCTCACATTAGAAGAGGTATTTTTAATAAACCATAATTTGAAATGTAGAACTTTTTGTTTCCAGTATTTGGAATTTGTTCAGGCTCTAGTAATTTGTATGCAGGAATTCAGGGCTTTGATTTTTAATTGCTAATAGGAATATTTTGATTCTGCTCTCCTTTCTACACCATTCCTAACCCACAAATTAGTACATTTCACAGGTGTGATGAGAAAGCTGTGTAACATTAAAATGACCTCATCAAGAAATTGCATTCTGTCATTTGTGAACTGAATACACACTGGTGATAATGAAACAGATGTTTATATTGAAAATTCTATCATTGCAAAGCAGGTGCAAAAGAGGAATCGGAACCCAGGGTGACATTGACTGGGGTTTGTATCATTCTCGGCATGGTTGCCCTTTTCTTATGAGAGGTTCCTGGAAAAGAGAGGGGAGGATGAAAATGGAAGTAAGTAAAAGCCGTTCTAGGTGTATAGATTGAGGCAGTTCATATTGAAGAAACTGATTGTCTCTGTGTGTACACACACACACACACACACACACACACACTGCATGGTCTGCACCAGTCAGGAAAAAAGTTGGAGAGGTGCACTTAGCCTCTCTGCTCTTCCACCAGACCACTTGTTACTAAATGCAGCATCCAGTTGCATGATTGATAGGTATTTACTGTTTAATAGGTAAATATTTGGAGAAGTCCTGCTACCATCTTCAGCAATTTTATTTTATTTATTTTTTTGATTTTTTTGAACACCATATTTAGCGGGGATTACACACGTACATCACTAGTGTGTGTCAGTTGCCAATTTCAAATCCCCTTAAAAATATATTATCCTTAGTCTCTGCAAAAGTAAGACTTCTGGTCTTGTTTATACACAAATCAAAACAAACGACCTATCAGTCCTTTGTTCAAATCTAGGAAATGCTTACTTTTGCAAGTACAACTGGAAATAAAGGAAAAAAAACAAACCAGACCAAAAAGCCTGTTCTATTAATTTGCTTTGATAGTAAGTGAAATTTTCACAAAAATACTAGGCATTGTATCATCTAATCTACTATGCAAAATAACTGATGGACTTATCAGTGCCAGTGTGTAAACGTGTATATTTTAAGGCAAGCAATATTTTGCTGTGATGGAAATGATTGACTTACTTACTTGGGTCAGCGGGGGGGACAGAAGAGAGATGATAGTTCACAGAATAACCTGTGAACTTTCACCCCTCTATATGGAAACTTGTTTCAGGGTCAAATCCTTGTAGCTGCCTTCTTGCCACGGTCAATGCCAGCCCTACTATTCACAACACTGCGGCCATCGAGGCCTAGGTACGTAAACATTTAAGGAGTTTTTAAAGTTCTTTACATCAAAACAGATTTTTAAAATTTCTGTTTATAAGCTTTCACCATTTAACAACTATTATGTTAATGATGATTTGAAAGAATGTGAAGACTACTGCTGCTAAACTGTGTGGCTAAGCGCCTTTTTTTCCTTTAAAAACAAACAAACAAACAAAGACCTGTATGTTTCATGTGGATTTTCAGAGTAGAACTTGAATGTGCAACTGCTGTATAATAAAATGGGGAAACTTTTTTTTTTTTTAAATATTTAAAATATGCCTAAACACTATGTGAATGTCATTACTAAATGTGCTTGTATTTTGTTCAATAACTAGGTACACTTGGCACGCATGTTGCCAGTTAAACAGTTAACACTGCCTCCTTTCACAAGATGAGAAGAGATGCATTGGAACCAAAGTAGCGTGTTTAAAAATGGATGGTTATCATTTTATTAAATACATATGTCTGAAATGGGTCACTTGCCACTTTTGGATTGCATTAGCATTTTCTTAAGTTGTTCTTTTTTGAAAGTATTGATTTGTGTCTTGTGTCTGCGTGCATTCTGGTTTATACAAAATGTTAATGTATAAAAAGCTAAGGTGTATTATTTTTTTTTTTTTTTGAACTGAGTCTGTGAAAGGTTGTTAGAAACAGTTTTTTGGAAGCTCCCACTTAATTTTTAATATCAAAGTGCTAACTTTAGGACTTGTTTTACTTTTCTTTTTCTGGATAGGATCAGTTCTTAAGAGCAGCCCCTGTAACTGGAGGAATGGGAGCTCAACTGATGAGAAAAATGGGCTGGAGAGAAGGAGAAGGGCTTGGAAAAAATAAAGAAGGCAGCGTTGAGCCTATTATGGTTGATTTTAAGACAGATCGAAAAGGTAAGTCCTTCCTTAAATGTCCTATAGCAGTTTAAACTTCTCGTGTCTGTTTTGAACATAGGGAATATAACTTTCAAGTAGTAAGCTTTATTTCTGGGTACAACTTCACTGTAAAAATTAACAGAATGACCTAGATGATTTTGGTACTAGCTTTTCAAGCCCTGGATTATGTATACAGGCATTGTGCTTATGCCTCTGAAATCTTCTGGACTTTCTTTAAGTTTCCCTAACCTTCACCTTCCATTTTGACAAGTGCTTCTCAGTGGCTCGTGAATGAGGAATATGCTTCAGCTGAATGTACGGAGAAGTCACGGACAGGGAAGTAAATTGTGGAGAAGCCATCGCAGTTGGTCTAGAAAAAGTAACTGGAGCAGGAATGGGGCAGGATAGTTTGATCAGTTTTCAGCTGGGGTTGAAGGATAGACGTGAGAGCTACAGAGTTAAGTTGCTGCTGCCTTTCAGCTGAAGTCCTGTCATCAATACATCCCAACATGCCAAACTGATATTTTAGGTCTTCCATATGGGTTGTTTCCTGTTTTGTCCCTCTGTTCTCCCTGCTGTTCCATCTCTTAGTTTGATCCTGCTGCAGGCACCTGTGTTCAACTGCAGTGATGTTTCCTTGATAGTTTCCAAAGATTGCTTTAGCAGCCTTCTCTCCTCTTCATGTAGTCAGTCCATGGCTGCAGGTGGAGAACTGCTGCATCGTCTTGCTTGATGCAAAAGAATGACCTGTTTAGTTACAGGCAGCATGCTGCTGCTTAAGCTGGCAGTGTGGTGTATGTGATTGACCATCTCACCTGTATGTTCAGCAGGAGTTCTGTTTTCAGAGTGAATGTTTATGAAAATTTCCCATCTGAAATACCTATACAAGTTCTAACCATTTTAAACACACGATGCAGAGTTTCAGCAGTCAAGGTTTATGATTTAATGGTTCTGTTCCGCATGTTACCAAAATGAACAATTCAGCACTGACTGCAGGAGTACAAATTCTTGATGTTCCCCTCAATTTTGAAAACGGGAGCTTCAATATATGAAGTAGATCACATCTAATATTAAACCATGAAAATACCTTGTTTATGGGTTAGTGTTAGCTTTTTGCCATAATTGAGCTCAAAAGAAAAGAAAACATCTAAATGCAAATGTTGTGGAATTTATTTGCAGAGGTGCTGTTGGAGGAATAGTTAGGTGTCAGTTGATGGTTCTCAATACAGAGATAGTTTAGTACTGCTCAAGTGATCAAGCTGGCAGGGAAAATAGAATTTAAATGTTTAAATATTAAGTACAAAGAGGTAGCAAATGAAAAGGCAAGCTTATGTTGTGAAATTATCCATTGCTTTCTAAATTCTAAAGGCCTCCTAGCAATATAATGTGGTTTTACAGAGAAGTGCAACAGTCTCAAAGTACAGAACAGAATAATACATTCCATACTAACAATGACCAAACTTGCTGTCTCACAAAGTTCTTGCTGCTGGTAAGAGCTCCTTCAGTTTTGCTTCGTTAATATCAGTCACGAGGAACAAACTGAAAACAGTAAATTTCAGTATCCTCTCAAGCAGGCTGCCTAATACAGTGATTGGTTTTTATTGTGAGGAGGGAATTAGCTCTGTTGATTACATTGCTTGCTTCTCGTGATGTCATAGGAAAGAGGTGGTATTGCTGCACAACCTGTGAACATTCTGAACATTAAAAAGATTTTGGTGATGAGACAGCTGTGTCACAGCTCACGTTCCCAGTTCTAGAAGTGGGCCCCAGGATCCTCATGTGGCTTCTAGTAACAGATTTCCCTAATACCTGCAGAATTTGATACCAAAGTTTAAAGCCTCAAGCCTTATGGCCTGAGACAGGATCAGGTCCTCATTGTGCTGGGCATTTGGTAACAGTTTGCACTCTCTACTTCAGAATGCTCAGCTTTCAATAACAATTAAAAATGTCAGATGCAGTTAAAGCATACCTCTTCCTGGCATCTGATAAATACATCTGAAAATACTGATGACCAAAGTGATGGCTGGGCTTTGGATTAATTTATTATTTTTTAATTGTTTGATTACTATCATATAGGCAATCTTAATCTGATAACTTATAAAAAAAAAATCTAAAGTTGTTCTGTGTTTACAAAGAATACTTCATAATGCTGAGACAACCAAGTCTATGATATGGGGAGACAGCTTGCATGTCTCATGCATCACAAAGAAGCAACTAAACAGTGATTATACATTTATGATGAGTAGCCACAAAGCTTCCTCAAATATTAGTGTTCTTTGATGCTTAAAGGTATATTAAAAAAAAAAAAAAAATTTCTTTGTAGAGCTTTAAAGAAAAGCCACAAACTTTAAAAGGAGTCTACTACAGAGTAACATTTTTTTTGTATTTTTTAGCACACTTTTAGAACTTATTCCTCAAATAAAATGCTACTTCTAGATAGGGGAACAAGAAGTTTGCTAATGAGTTGCTCAGTAGGTTGCACTAAGACATGAACCAAAAAGTTGTCTGCTTTTGCCATAGCTTTTGCTTAGATCCTGTATTTTCCAGACAGTGAGAGAGATCTGTAATCCTCTCACAGAAAGCCTTGAAACCAAACACTTCTTGAGCTTTGCTGTCAGCTGGTAAATTGCTGGTTGTCAGTGTTGAAAGAAGCTTGGTCCATTGGCAGAGCTTGTCAGAGTCTGTTGCAGCTTTTTTGAAAATCCCTGTTGAAGTACTGGGGACAAGATGTGGAAGACGAGTGTCAGTGACTTAAGAGTGAGGAAGACACTCCACTTAATATGGGTAATGACAGAAAAGGCAGCTTCTTTGGTGGTGAAATCTGTGATTATTTTTAATGTAAATTTCTGTAAGGAAAAAAAAGGGACTTTGTTTCAATGATTGTCATCTACGAGGTTTTCATGTCACTTGAGAAGTCCCTACTTAGGAGCCCTATGAATTTGAGGGTGAGAGGAAGGAGGGAAGGATTTTCTTTTGTAGCAAACCAAAATAAAATGTTAACCAAAAAAAGCTAAAGTAATAGTAAGAAACTGAAAGCAATTGCAGTATCTCCCTGTATTCACCAAAGCCAGGAACAGAAACAAATTGAGGTAAGAAACAGACTAATATTGAAGATTTGAAGCCTGAGAAATTCTGAAAAAACAGTAAGGTCTCAACTTGAGTCACTTCATAAGCATGGCATGGTTACTGGCATTTGATGCATTTTTGGCGGTTGTTATATTTTACTACATTTTATTTCTTACTCTTGTAAGATTTTAAGAAGAAAAATGTTAAGCTTCTATGTTTTACAGTAATTTCCACTGAAACTTGTGCTCTTTGTTTTGAGTTGGAGCCCAGGTGCATGCTTTTCTGCTACTTTATATTTAGATGTGATTGATATCATGATAATTGTGCTGTGAACTTGCACATTAACAGTATTCAAATATTTAGACTTTAAGAGAGCACTTGTTATAAGAACACCACTGAGTAATTTGAATTGTAAAAGGACATACTAGGTACACTTTTTACTGTTAAATGTAAATACTTCAAATGCTTAACATGTTAGAAACGTACTGGTATGATAGTAGATGACTTATGCTTTGCACAAACCAAAGACCGAATAAGAGAATGTTTGTAAGTAAATGTCTTGTTTGGTGTTTCTCCAAAGAAGGTGTGGAACAGGTGTTTCCTAACTTGCATAAGACTGGTCAAAAGTTTTCTACTATGTGGATTGTCAAGAGTCATACTAGAGCAGTTGAGAAGAACGTTAAGTGTAGTATGGAAAGAAAAAAAAAATGCTGGATGAAAGGGAGGTTTGAAGGACTTCTGAAATGACAGTTGTGACTTCAGGCTTCATCTCCACGGATAGCTGTTACTGCTTTACGGATGCGAACACAGAAATTGGGTGGGAATCATAAATGTAAACTTCATTGTGTTTTGTTTAGGGCTTGTTGCTGTGGGAGAGAAGGCACAAAAGAGATCTGGACATTATGTTGTGATGAAGGATCTTTCAGGTGAGATTCTTATTTGTCAAAACCCAAAGCTTTTAAAATGATTGCTTTGATAGCAGGATTGAAATTCTCAAATACGTTTTGTCTTTAAGGTAAACATCCAGTTTCTGCATTGATGGAGATATGTAACAAAAGAAGATGGTCACCACCTGAGTTTGTGTTGGTAGATGATAGTGGGCCTGATCATCGCAAACATTTTATTTTCAAGGTATGTTTGAGTTTCTTCGTAGGTTTTTCTATTAAAGCTGATGTGAATTCATGTTCATATTTGTACATAAGCATATAAACCGCCTCGGGTGGCTGAGGACTGCTAAGCAGTGTCTCAGTGCTAAAATGGCAAGGTCCTGTTTCTGTAATGGCCAAAGCAGATCTCTCAAGCATGTCAATCTGTAAATCTGTCAAGAGACACAGTTCCACTTCGTACTAAAATTGTTAACCTATGTGGTTTCGTATTCTTACCATTTACTTGCCGGTGTGGTGTAACTCTTATTATTGTAAAAGCAGAGCAAGATTTATATGTTTTTGTCCTTCAGTTATTCTATAATAGAGTCTTTATGGTTTTTTTTTTCCTGTAGTATCTTACGTTAGCAGTTACTGTTTGGAAGCGATTATGCTTCCAGACTGGATATGGATTTTGTCTACCCCTGGAGTAAAATTACGTAATGTGCTTAAAGGAGCTATGCAACACTGCCTCAGAACAGAAGTGAAGAGGCACTTTCTAATGCTCTCTTTTTTCTTTGTTTTTTTTCACCCTCCCTTCCTTCCTCCCTGTCTTCTGTCCACAGGTGAGAGTCAATGGGAATGAATATAGGCCTACTTTTGCCAGCCTTAACAAGAAGCATGCTAAAGCCACAGCAGCAACTGCGGCTCTCCAAGCGATGGGACTTGTACCAAAGGAAAGCATGGTTAATACCACCATGTTTAGGAGTGCCTCACACCGCTAGATATTGTTTTTTATATTGACATTATTTCAGATAATTTTACTCTGCACAAAAATGGTATTTGCCCTTTCATGTTGTAAATACATTGGCAATTCCCACGTTGTAAAAACTGTACAGACACCTTCAGGTTTTTCTTTTGTACCATCAAAATGTATTTAAATCATACTTAGTTTTTGGTATGTTTATATTGTTTACATTAGTGATGTAATTATTTCTTAAATGACTAAATCAGACGACAGACTCTGGAGGCATCAGTAATCTAAACCCTTGTTTAAAAACTCATGCAATTTCTCTTCAATACGGAATGTTAACACTTTCATACTGTTTTGTACTATGCTGCAGTTTTCCCCGGTCTCGGTAAAGCTACTTGTGTACTTTTGCTGGCAGCTGGCAAAAGGTCATGCAGCTTTACTTTAGTCTAGTCGAGGCTGGCGTGTACTGCTGGACAGATACTGGGCCAGTACTGTGACCCCTGAGAGGATGCACGCGGTGGTAGCCCTGTTGTACAGCGGTCATGCTGCGGCTTCTCTTTGAATTTTGCTTTGGGGGTTTCACTTGGTGGTGCACTGTGACTGGCCGTACAGCCCATGTGCTCTAGGACACGTGATTAGGCAAAAGACTCGCTGCAAAGGGATGGCAGGAAGTCCAGCAATGGAACCGATCAGACTTGCTATGTAAAGGTGACTCTCCCTGCATGTTCTAAGAAGGGGGATGATGGCATTGTCCATTCCAAACAAATTAACACACTGCCTGATGTTGATTGTATGAATTTGTGGTTAATGTGAATTTTAAACTCTTTAACAAATCTGCAACTGGATTTTTGGGGGGAGGGAGGGGATAGAATGATGCTTAAATTGTTGTACCCAACTTGGTCAATAAAGCAGCACAAGTTCATAATCTTAATCACTGGTCAGTAAACAGTAATTAAAACGTATGCCAAAAGAACCTTTTGAAGAAACGCACAGTATAAAATACACTTTATGACGATTATCAACAGCTGTTAGAGTTGCAGAATCAGTTCTAGTAATTTTTGGTTGTTTTGGACTATTATCAAATTAGCTCCTTGGGCTTAAATTTTCCTTAATGGTACTCTGCCCTCAAGGAGACAGCCTGATCCAGAGTTTTGGCAGTTTGACGAGGAAGAGGATGTAAAAAAACCATTTCCTTCCTTTTTTTTTCCCCCCTAATTTAAGTATTTTAGTACTTTAGCTATGTGCACTTTGAATTGGAAAAGGCATTGTACACTTCTTGCCAGATTTGTCTGAGTCTTGAGCAGATTGCCAGCATTTATGGCCTCCAGTAGTTCAGGTGCTTATTTTAGAAGCGTCTTTTTGAGGTCTCCTTGTGTTACATCTACTGACCAGACCTTCGTCTGGGACAAGAACAAAATACAGTTTGCACGCACTAAGACTGTACTCAGGCCTAAGGCGAATGACCTTTGCAATGGTAGTAGGAATGTGGAGGTGAAGAACTACCAGTACCTCTTCTTCCACAAAATAGGGTGACTTCGTGTATTCTGTCAATTGTTATGGAACAAGGTGTCTTTCTTTGTCTTAAAAGGGACAAGGATCAATGTCTCATACTGTATAGAGCAGAGAAATGGTATTTGGTTCTGCACCACATGCTTCCGAGAAATAAAGCCCCTTATTAGTCTGTCAAAGTGCTCTAGAAATGCCTAAGTTAATCTTAATTTTCATGGACATAGTTTTCTGTAATTAAACTTTTTTCCCCCTTGGCTTCTTGCCTTCAGTCTCTGACTAAATATTTGAAGATCTCTCTGCCTCATTTGCCGAACTAGTTGGAAGGTGTGTATGGAAAACTAAATATGATGGTACAGCAATGGAAAGATCTACTCTGGGAGAACAGGGTGTTATATGTATTAGCTGAAGTCTGGCTTGTTTGATGTATGACTTAAAGGTAATTAGCTTGATGTGAAGCTCCTCATCAGACTTCTGTTTAAATGTCTGGTTTGATAAGAGCTAAAACATCAGAGATGTTGGATCATACCCTATAGTCAATGCTGTCCACGTATCAAATCTGGGAACATACAATCTCTTGTTACTTTGTTCTATTTTTGGTCTGTACCCCCCATGTATAATGTAAAGATATATGTTACTTCACAGCAGCAAGGAGCAGATGAATGCAATCCTATTGAAGACTCCATTTAAAAAGTTAACTAGGCAAGTTCTGGATTTCATGCCTTAAAGATGTGGTACTGTATGTGGATTTAACCTTTGGTCTTAAGGAAGACTTACAAAGAAAGAAAGTAACTAAGGTCTGTAATGCCCTAATTATGACAGTTCTTGATTTTGAGGTTTCTGTTTTAGTTTCATTCCTTGTTGTTTAGAATAATATACGAATCTAAAGCGTAGTGCAGCGATGTGCTTCTGTTAAATTTGTACATTTGAATTGGTTTGAGTGTCCTTTGCATGCAGGAGTAGATAAGTAGTGATATATTAAAAAGAACAACTAGGAAACAGTCTCTTGAAACCTGGTTATTTATGCAGCACTTCAGTTGTCTCCAAAGGGAATAGTCTGTGACTCCTGCTGATGGAAAACATGATCTGTTTGGTTGTTGGATTTCCTTTTGCTGCAGAATTATTTTTCCCTAGTGCTTCTGACTTGCCTGTCATGTGAGGGAGGAGCATTTTGAAAGAGGTACCCAAGAACTTGTAGCCTGTTCCACCAGAATGGTTTCTTGGCAGTCTTCTAATTTGTAGTTTTTAAACAGGTAGGACTGGAGGAGTGGAAAAGTGAAGTTCATACACCTTGGAAAATTTGAAATTGCCTATTAAAAAGTGCAAGAATGGCATCAAGTCTTAACCACTACAGTCTCTAGCTCTCCCAAGCAAAGCATAGTTGTGATGAAAAGTCATCCACCAAGACAGGATAAATGAGTATTACTGCTCTACAAGCATCTGGAATAATGTCAGTATTTACTGAAAATACCTTTAGGTGGAGGAGTGGCAGCCTGGGTGGCATAATGCTGTAGCATCTGCAGGGAAAGCTTGGAGCCAAATATGCTTCAAGAACAGCACTGAAACCCAGAGCTGTAAGCGACTGGAACGTGCTTCTGAAATTACAGGCAAAGCTGTGACTTAAAACTAACAGTTTACAGGAAAAAGAGGAGCTACAGCTCAGGTGATGATATGAAGCCTGTGATAAAGCATTTGCTGGTAATTTTTTGAAATTACACAGTTTTTGGTTACAAGAATGCAAATACAATCCATACTACTTTTTTTTTTTTTTAATTCTGACTGCAAGCTATTAATTTGCATTAGTTTCTCTCCACAATGCTGGCATGCTAGATATGAAAATACAAATGAACTGAAATTAGTAATTGTCATGTTTCCTAGAAACAGACAGGCTCAAGTCCACATACTGGAATGGTTAATGGATAGATTAAAATTGCTTTCCCATAGAGGCAGATAGAGAATTGCCTTTTCCCGTTGCTTTCGGTAATGTATCCTGTGGGCTACCATCCTGTAAGCAGGCCTGTCCCTCTAGCACAGGCTGGGAAGCTTTCTGAACTGGCTGCCTGTTTCAGAACTGGGGTGGTGGGCTCTGGGGTCATGAGCAGCTGTCAGGTGTGACAGCTGGGGAAGTTCCCCTCTGCTCAGCGCACCAGACTGGTCACCTCGAGAACTGCTGTTAATGACCTGTAAACCCAAGGGTTGTTTACAGCAGACTGCAAAGCCCAGTATCAGAGGCAATGACTGATGGAGGCAGACAAGACAGAGAATGTAGGCATCGAATTAACTGTACGTCTCTTAAAGTGACTGGAAATGAAAAGGTACTTAAAACGCCAGCCACTTTAGCAGCTCAGTCTTCTGCTGTTCCCCACAATGCCATCACAGGAGTTTCACTTTTTTGTGGCTGGTACTAATCAAAGGGGAAAAGTTGAGTAACTTGCTTCTAGCTTAATTAGGGACAAGTATAAAGAGTAATTAAAGTTGGATTGTACTACACTGAAATCCACCTGAAATTGAATATTTTATGTTATCCAAATATTTAATATTCTAAGGTACTCTTCCATCATGAGAGAGGGACTTTGTTTTCTAGGCATCTTGTCCAGTGTACCCCTAGGCAGCCATGTCATGGTAGTCGCTGTAAAGTAACAAATGCAAAGTGTTTCAATGTATTTGTATACATGCTGGATTCTAGGGGCAGACTCCTTCAAGTGGTGTCAATACATAAAGTAAATGAAAGGCACAGGAGGCTTCCATCATGCATCAAAGAGCAGCAACTCCCTTAGGTACCCATATCTAAGTTTACAGGTTGTACTCAGGCTATGGTCTTAATGTTACTGTTTCAGGTTCCGAGGTGGTGAACAGAAGAGCACTGTAGTAAAAATGTGGGTGGCTGACCACATAATGTGCTTTATTTTCTGTGCAAAATACCAGTTTAATTAGAAATCTTACTGAATGATGGTATTCTACATCTTGCTCTTCAGATGTAGTGTGCTCTGCTACAGGAATGTGATCACGTGATAGCTGTGGGCAAAGTGACACCCACCCTTCCAAAGTAGCAGTTGCTTTAACTACCCCACCTGAAGGGACACAGGCCGCATTGAACCTGTTAACAGACTCTGCCATGGCTATGAAAGTATCGAATCAGAGCAGCAGCCCTCAGCTGCTGCTTCCTTTCTCTCTTTCATCAGGGCTGCAACTACTTTATTCCTTTAACTTCTTTTGATTCAGGTTATAGCTTGTACAAATGGCTTCTTGAAAGTCTACCTCATTTTAACTTAAGTGAGTATAGAAATACTAGGCAGCCAGACCAAGCAGTTCTGAGGAATCTTAACCTTTTAATCTGATTCAGCTTCAGCCAGACCTCTGTGCTCGTGTTCATCTGACTTCCATCTATCTATGTGAAGTTTGGTGCCGACTCCAAACCAAGATACAACATACCAAGGTGGAGTAGCTATGTTGCTTCTGGCAAGGTGCTAGAAGCAGTCGTGAAAGGGCTTTTGCCAAGAATTCCTCCCATCCAAAATGGTTAAGAGTTACCACACAGAACAGTAGTTGAAATTCTGTACTTGCGAATAGATTTTGCATGTGCATGAAGAACACAGACCTTCCAGACACAAGTCAGACCAATGAAACAATTATATTTTACCAGGTTTTATTTAAAAGCTTTCTAAAATATGAAAGGACATGTCCAAGTCCTTTTCCTGCATTTCCTTTAAGTCCTTTCAGGTGTTTTATGATGGGTGGTGTACAATAGTTGTCTGTGATGTTCAACTAGATTGTAGCCCTCCTGGTACTGCATAGGTGCTGCCCGTGTAGACCCAACTGAAGTACAGCAACTGCATGCTGGAGAGCATTCTTTTCCATTAAATGGAACTAGCATACCTAGGACCTCCAGGTATAAGCATAATCCTTCATTTCCAGAAATCGGATGGAAGATTTTCCCAATGTTGGACACTGACTCAGCTGATCCAGTGTCTTAGGATGCAGTCCACACGTAGGAAGATCTTTGCAGATAGTTTCCTGTGGAAATTCACATGAAGTGAGACATGGAACAGGTATTTCTGTTTGAAATACCTGTCTTTCTTACTGTTCATTTCTGTACCTCTGGGGAGCTCCTGAAGAGCTCATTTTCCCATCGTTCTGTTTCTGAGGGAATGACAAGCCCTGAGGACTGCTAGGTGGTGATCACAAGTAATTGGGTGTAAACCCATGTATTGAAGGGAAAGCATTGTGTCACTTGGTGTCCTATGATTTGTAATAAAGATAATATTCCTAACAGGAAAGACTGTCTCTGTTAGTTTCCTTACCTTATTTAAGGCAGGGTTTGCATTGTCAAGATTAGTGTTAAACACAGCAGTTGGCTCATGTGTATAGAACACAGCAGAGAACGCTCCCTTCTGTGCAGGCTTGAGCAGCATGGTCAGTGAATGCAGAGAATGAGGAAGGACAGGGCCTACAATCTCCAGACTGAATATATCTTCATATGCCAGCTGAGCCCTGGCTCTGGCATTCATACTTCGAGCCTGAAGACAAGACCACAGGGGATTAGCTATTAACGCATCAAATCAAGTCCTAATTTTCACTTACTTTACTACTGCAGTCCCCCAGTCTCATTAAAAGTTCAAAATACGTTTCAATAGTGCCAACTTGCTGTTCAATACACAAGTATTATGATGGTTTTCCTGTCTTCTTTGTAACGACTCCTAAAATGTACCAACTGTGATAGGCAGGGACACTGTACAATACCAAGAAAGTTAACTCAGAAGAGCAGTATGCACAACTCTTCCAGGAGAAGAATACCTGTATTAGCAGAATACCCTCTAGTACCCTCCTCGCCCTTACTGGAACAGAGGGTGAGACATGGTTAAGAGGCTCTCACTGCAAGCAGCTGTCATAGTTTAGGACCACTTAAGATCTCAGGAGAATCTTTTAGTATCTGGGAAGTCTGCTTAACCTCTGTGTTGTAGTCAAAATACTCATTCAGGCTACAGCAACAAAAATTAATCTGCTGTACCTGAGGGAAACTAATCAAAGTCAGTGCCTAACTGGCTGGGTAAAGAAACAACAAACTTCTATTACACAGCAGAGGCAGCTGCATTACTTACTTTGAGCGTTTGCATTGTTCCACCTCGGAAAGCAACAGGGGATAACAAAGTTGGTGGAAGCCCTGCTTGTGGACCTGCAACAGCCACAAGGCTCTTGCAGTTTATCAAGAAGTTCAGCAATGTGAAGGTGTTTGTTCCTTTCACTAATGCAAGGGATTCAGGTTTGTGATCCACCTGCACCTCATGCTTCTCCTTACGACTGCATTGACTGGAGTCAAAGGAAAGTCTTGAGGAAATGACAATCATCAGTGCACCAGATGCATCAAAAGGAAGAATCGGAGCAGTACAACTCCAGAAGAACCTCCTCTCCCACCACCCTCTGATCAATAAAGTAAATTAAACAAATAAAATCATCAAGCTTTACACCAATTAAGATTTGTTCTTTAAATATTAAGCAGCATCTTGAACCTGACTTCTGAGTTCAATATTAAAAACCTCAGGTGCTCCAAGTGCAACTAAAACCAGAAAAAGAGTTAATTTGTCCCTCTGAAACACATATGTGTTCTCGGCAACTGCTACTACCCTGGTCTACAGCTGTGTCCCTACTACGCTACACTACTTCCAAGTGTAAACCAAGCCTCCAGGAATATATGCACTTTTCTTAAAATAAAAAAGAAAATAAATCTAATGAGTCAGGTGAACCTGTAGGTGAGGTGACACAATCAGTTTGTGACCAATGGATTTTACAAAGTTACATTAACAATTCACAATTTCCTTCAAGAAAAGCCAGCCTCCAGAAATTCTTGTCATAAAGACACTCACAAGGACATGCAGAGTTTCTTAATGTGCAATAATGTCAGGATTAGTATTTGGAAGTTCTCAAAAGCTTTTCTAAAACATAAATCTACAGCACAAAATGATAACATCTGTATGGTTTTTCAGTGTCATACATCTTGATGTGCAAAGAAAGGATACAGTTTAATAGAAATAGCATCTGGTTTCTTAACGTTGTCTTGGACTCCCATCTCCTCCAGCCAAGAGAAACTTTCCTCATCATCATCACTTAGAAATGGTTCCCTGGGAAACACAGAATGAGCATTAGGAGGGCAGTACTTCCCCCACGGTTGTCCAAATGCAACCTGCAGGAGTCTGCAGATGCCCTTGAATTCTAGTGTTGTAGAAGAGCTATTACATACCCTCCACCTTCTGTGCTGTTGCTCTCTTCCAGGATGTTAGCAGCTTCTGCTTCTAAATTCCCTTCAGAGTTTTTCTGTTTTCTTGTTCTACTTTCCTCTACCAAAGGTAAAGAAAACTCTATGCCTTGAACAGAAAAGAAAGCCATGAATGGTTTTCTAACACAACTAATGCACTTTAACAGTTATTCAAGTCCTAGTCGGACTGGTTTCACTTTACCTTCATTTCTCATGGCTTCCCTTAAACCTCTAGTTGTGGGAGAAATTACAGCTGTGGTGATGTCACTTCCTGCAAGACCAGCTGCACGGAACAGGACAGTGAACTGGTAGGTACACACATAGAAGTAGGGACAGAGTTTGGCTTTGAGCAGGTTGTAGAGAGACGTGAAGCTCACAGACCTGCAAGTTAGAGTAAAACAGTTCTGTAATTGAAGTTAATCCTTTGCTGTTGACACATCAAACTGGATTTTGCTGGTTGGTAGCAATGTGTACGCTGCCCAGGTTTGAGAGCACAGTGTATGATTAACCAGATTTCCAGGCGTGCTCAGCATCCAGGGAGCTGCGTTCCCCTGAAACGCAGCCTCTATGTGAGCACTGTGCTATTCCAGCATGTTTGCTTTCCAGCATGAGGCTTCACAGGAAGCATCAAAGACAACCTGCTAAAAGGATTTATGGAATTCTACCCAAATCAACAACTAGGATTGGAGAGAGGCATTTTACACAAGATGGTAGCTTTAGTCCTATACTTCCTTAGCCTGGTCCTCAAAATAATACACGTTCTAACAAAAAAAACAAAAGAAAAAAAAAAAAAAGAAAAGAGAGAAGCACTTTTCTTATAAAAATAGAAATAATTTGTGCATTAATTAAAATACCACTGTCTTAATCTTACTAAATACAGTGGTTGTTTGGTTGCACTTACCAGTCACTCATTAGCACTTGTCGCAAGGCTTCATCCTGGGACCAAGGAGTAGCCTTCCCAACTATTTTCCTATCTGCTCCTATCCGAGGGAACAGCTGCAGCCATGGCAGTGAAGGGTGAAGCCAGTAAATGAGGCTTTGCTGAAACGCACAACGCAGTTCTGTCGACAGTTTTGGTTCCTAGATGTCAGTAGAGTATTTGATGAGGACAGTAATACTTTACTGAGGGCAGCAATGCAAGTGATGGATTAAGAAAATAATATATTAGATACTAAAAACAAATAATAAATCCTAGGCTTGTGAATAATCTCGACTGAAGGAAGATGGACAGCAATTGGCAACTGCTTCATAGCTGAAGTTAAAAGACTTTCACTGTTTGCCAGTGCAGATACAAGCCACAGATAGAATTAAATTAGTCTCAATGAGCCTAATTCTTAATGCAAGACCAAACCAAAACAGAATCAAGCTTTCACAGGCAGTATATTTAAGAAAAGGTGCAGAGATAGAGAGCTTCAAGTTACCCTCTGAAGTATTACCTGTATGCTCTGTGGCAAGTTTGTTTCTGTAGCTCTACAATGCTGAGCAAATCCCTGAGCTTCCTCTTGTGCTTTTAAATGTTCTGCCCAGGTAAAAGGTTGGGAAGACATAAACAGAAGCCGTGTTTTAATACTCCAGTCTGCAGGAAATTCATGTCTCGGTGAGGAGGGAGCTTCAGGTACAACAGCAGGTAGATGAAGGTCCTTACAAAACAGAAACAGCATCAGTTGACCCACAGAAAATGAAAAAAAACACCCAAAACCACAAGCAAACAACTTATAGCTACCTATTTATATGTTAGCATTGTTAGGATTCCTCCCCTCTTACTACACATTTCCTGCCAGGTAGACCAGATACCAGACTATGGTTATTACATGAAACACCTTGAGTTTAGCAGCCTATGAGAAGTTAAACCTGTCATCTCCTGAATGTTTTGGTCCAATTCAGCAAAAATGCCGAGCTCATTTTGATCCTAAGGAAGTACTTGCATTAAGTTAAGAGATGTTACTTAGGAAAAAGGCTTCTGCAGGCAAATTTTCTGGATTCTGAGTTACACAGAATTTGACTCTTCTATATTCTAATAGATATTCTAATAGAAATATGACATTATATTGCTTATAAAAATGAAGAGGGTTTTCATTCACAGGAGTCTTTCCAAAAGTCATAAACACATAACAGGATGAATGACTCTACAAAAGAAAACTTAGCCTGAAGTCTACAAAGACAATAATTTCCATGCCAAGAGAGTTATTTAATTTCATCCATTCTTGGTGATTGCAATTGCTTCCCAGAGGATGCTGCAGGACAGTTTGTTCTCTTTCAGAGGTAATTTTTTTTTTCTGATAAGTTAGTTTGGACTTAAGCTTCTGCACTTCTTCAGTGTTACAACACTGCCTGCTTGAAACTCTTTCAAGGGTGGGTTTTCAGGTAGTCTCTCTTTCCTGTGTGCCTGGTGAAATTGTTTATTCCCTTTCTGCAGCTGAACAGAAGACTGCAGGAGATAATACCACTCTGAAGAACATCCTTATCTCAACAATATATAAAACTAAGAATCAGGAGAATTATAGCAAGCATGGTAATAAAACTGGAAGAAAACAACAACCTCTGTCAACTAGAACTACAATGATTGCAGTGTCAGGCAGAAGGCTAGCTTTTAAAAAACTGTCACCATAACAGTAAATGTCAGGGAATGTAAGAAATTTTCTTGAAAAGCTGACATTTGAGTACATCACTTTATACAGAAAAGGACCATCAAATATTAAGATAATCAGTTTCAGCTTTTGTTGTTAAGTGAGAATAGTAAAAATTTTGGGAGGTGGTTTAGCAGTGGACATGGACTTGATGATCTTGAAGGTCTTTTCCAACCTAGATGATTCTATGACTGTAAAAACGCTTCAGAAGCCGTACACGCTGTTTCGTACATCAGTTAGGGTGAGGATGTGAGTTCTTTCAGAGGGCTCTGTTCTCTTGGCGGGCTCATCTTCGGAAACATGCTCTAAAAGCTGAATAATAAAGGAGCATTAAGATGCAGCACATATAAGAATCAGGTTGATAATTTTAGACAATTGCAGTGAAATTTCAAGAGCAGTACTATGCACCTATATGCTGCAAATATCCACCCTTCGGTGCGATCAGAACGCGCCTACATAGCGAAGCTTTGCTGCAATCTATGTACTAAGCCGAGGCAAGCCCCAGGTTCAGGAGGTGCCTTTTTGCGGGGGAGCAGACTCCGGGTTGGGGCTGCCGCGTCCGGCTGAGGGCGATGGCTGCCTGCGCCAGCGCGGAGGCCCCTTCTCTGCCCACGGGGCCTTTCCCGTTTCTCTCCTCGCCCCTCACTTCATCACGGGGAAGAGAAACCCTAGGGCCACCACACGGCTGGGGCTGAGCCCTACCTGCCAGAAGGACGCTGCCGAGGGGTACCCTTCCGCCGATGCCGGCGACCGCCGGGCCCGCTGCAGCGGCTGAGGGGAGCCGGCCGCCCGCGGCGCGTTGTCCAGGCTGGAGAAGGGGTTACGGCGGGCGCGCGCGGAGTGAGCCCGCATGGCTGCGCCGCAGGGCGGGGGAGCGGCGGCGGCTGCTGGTTCGCTCTTCCGCAGCCTCTTGCGCTTCAGCCGCAGCATCTCCGGCGGCTTCTTGAAACCGGGCGAGTAGCCGGGCACGGCGGAGGCGGCCATGGCCAAGCAGAGGGGAGCGGAGAGCTGCTGCCGGGCGGGAGACGCTGTCGCGGCTTGGCGCGAAGAGCGGAGAACCCCGCCCCTGGGCGGTGCTGAGGTACCGCGGCCGCCGCCGCCATTTCCTCCGGCCCAGCGGAGGGTGCTGAGCGGTGGCCGGTGGGAAGACGCCGCCGTGCGACCTCCTCGTGCCTGTCCTGGGACCCCCGTCGCTGCCCTGACACCGCTCTATACCCCGCTTCGCTTAGTAAAGGAAAGAAGCGTTACTGCTAAAAATCGTAAATGGATTTCTGAATCCATTCTGAAACCAGCCTCAATTGCTCCAGTCAGGGTATCAAGGAAGTCACCCCATGGCTGCACCAGGACAAAAATCGCCTGTGAAGATACTTTAATGTGCTTCTAGTTGTGCAAAATGTGAGACTGAAAACACAGCCTGCGTATTTGGGGTACAAGACTCGTTTTGACTGGGATTCAGGGCATGGGAAAGGGCCCACTGTGGAGTATTTTAATTCAGATGATACCCTCACCACCAAATATGGGCAGTAATTTTCAGCCAGTACTAGGCAGATGATCCTTCTGAACATACCGCTCAGAAGGACATTACATAAGACAATGATGTACTATAAAGGTAATCCAAATGCAAAGTTGTTCTTGAAGATGTGCCTGTCCTGAATTGCCATCTTCACATCATCCACCTGTCACCCTGGGTGTGTGGGATGTGAGCTCAGCAGAGCAGAAGCAGCTGGGCAAGAGCCTGAGCTGGCATGGCTCCTGGCAAGACTGGCACCATTATTAGCCCTATAGGAGACCGTGGGCAGCCTTCACTGGGCTGTCAGTGAAGTGCACATGCAACTTGATTGTCAAAGCTGTGAAATAACAGGCAAGTACCTGGCAGCCTTTTCCCCCAGGGCTGGGGCACCCTGCTCTCCCACTCAGAATGACTTTTTGCTTTCTTCTGTCAGGGGACATGCAAAGGAGGAAGCAATTGCTTAGGAAGCCTCGTGAACCATCTTGTTCAAGTACACACAAATCTAAAGCTAGAATTATTAAAGAGTATTAGAAAATGCTGAGACATCTCTGCCACCTAAATGCACCAAAGGGCACCTTAACACCCAAAGTAGAGAGACATTCACTTCATAAACTTACCAGCTGAAAGAAGACCACTTCAGCAATAGCTAGCCTTAGTCTAGTGTACGTGGGGTGGTTCAAAAGACATTTATATATGTAGTTAGAAGCACCATATCTACTGACAAAAGAGAAAAAGTTCTTGAAATAAAAACCTTTCTTCTGCACTTTTGTCAGTGGTTGTTTCTGTTCTGTTAAACCTTACTTAACTCTTATTTTGTTTCCTCTGATCTACTTTATTTCACAAATATTCAAGATAAACAAACATCAGAAAAATGTAAGCAGCTGGGTATAAAGCTTCATGGTAAATGTCAAACCAACAGGATTCGCATGCTTTAGATGTGTGTGTACACCTGTGCATAAAAGCATAACTTATTTTCAAGACTGCATTACATCACATTAATAGTAAAATAAGATTTACTCATGCTTTTATATGCTTCCCTTGCATCACTTATCAAGAACCTATTACAAGTCAGGTGAATGCTAGAAAATAGATTAATCATGGTTCTAGGTAATCTATTTTCACTCAAATGTTCCAGCTTCTTACACTGAAGTGCTAGTGTCCACTGTTTGAGCCACCCACACAGAGAAAACGAATAGCACAGTTAAACAGAAAAAAAAATTATTTTTCCTCTCAAATGAGAGCATGTAGGAAGCCACATACTTTAAATAAAGAAAAACAGCAGTTCCTTCCCTACTGCTCATTTGCAGATGGTTCACAGTAAAGGAGAATGTTGGATAAGCAGATCTGAGCTTGTGCTAGGCATAGGACTGAGGTAAGAGGCGAAGTGAAAGTGCACAGCACAGGAAAGTCTCACTGGAAAGATATCAAAGGTAACATTACAGTAACAAGATACATAAAGTGCCTCAAACATCTGAATGCCACAGTTGTATCCACTTATGTAGTCTAGATTTAACAGATTTACTGCCTGGTTGCTAAAATGAAAAAAAGAAGATATCAGCTGTGGGGGAAACTCTTATTGTCAATACCATTATCCTTTCTCTCTAGCATCCTTGCCAATTCTGATGGCTTTGTCAATTAAAGAATTTTTAATGTGGGTTGAAGACTTTACGTGTACCACAGAGAGGGCTCAGTCTTAGTGCAGTCAAAAGTAAAAGGTAAATATAAAGGTGACTGTTGGTAGAGTCTGGAAAACGGAGGACTAATAAAACCCACCAGATTTTTATTTTCCTTTAATTTCTTAAGGTTGAAAACCAAGATCAACCAAGTTTACAAATGTCAGGAACATCTACAGGCAATTGGGGCAGGGCAGACAAGATCTGTATGTCAAGACTGCCTCTTTAGAAGTGGGCCAAAAAAACCTCGTGAAGTTACAGGAACTTCACAGACCATTTGTGCTGATCTACAAAAAAAATCTTTAAATTCTAATTACAGAACTATGTGAAAGCACACACTAATTTACTTCTCAAATACATTACGTTTCTTTATCTTCCACAGGCTTAGAAATCAGGAAATTGTGTGTCAGAACTGGATGACTTGTCTTTTTCTTGCTTGATTCTTCTGAACTATTTCCATAGAAACTTTGGCTTCATACAATGGGATCGGTTCATCCAGCTGAGGCCTAAAATGGAACAGTAGGTCAGAAGTGTCTGGTGAGCATGCTCAGATCAACACAAATATTGCAAGGACTACTGCTATAGACTTTACTTTCACTATGTAAACTTTACTTCTTAAACAAAATAAAAGTTCTATAGCTTTGCCTGGGTTCACAGAATAATGGAGGAGCCCTAAAGCAAACAGGAAACAGAAGTTAATTAAGAGATAATCATTACAGGGGAAAAAAAAAAAAGACAGTGGTGGTGAGGCTTTTGCTCAACAGCAATACAGTTATTCTGCATTGAAAGAAAGGATCTTCCATTCCCACCTTATTATGGGAGCCTTCATATCTAGTGAAGCTGTCACTCAGAGGAGTATTAGACCTATTGTATTTTACAGCCAACACCACTTCTTAATCAGACACACTGCTGAGCAGCCCAGTATGTGCTCTTCCTCCACCAAGAAAAGAATGTGCTGCATCTGTTGAATTTTGGCATATAGCGTAATTCTGGGGTTTACCAAGTTTCCATGTGCTTAGCCTGCTATACTACAAACAGAAATAGATAATAAACTGCTCCATATAAAACATCTGTTCCTGAACATCCCAATATAAATTTGCAGTACAGCGCTGGCAAGAGTTTTCTATTTCTAATGCTCAATTAAACAAACAATAATAACAACAACCAAAAAAAAGGAAATAGAAAAAGAAAAATCAAATCAAATCACATTTCTCACCTGAAAATGCTACTTGATAATTTCTCCATTGTATCTTCTAAGATAGGTATTTAAGATGACTGTCAAGGTAACAACATAACTACAGATAAATCTATAATCATATTTGCTGGAAAGAGGTCTGTATCGATACAAAACCAGCAGGATCAAGGCAAAATGAAAATTAGCCTTAATTACAATCTTTAGATCAGATTTATGCACTTGTTTGTATATCAAAACCTTCTTTCTTGAAATAGTATGCAGAAATGAAAGATGGAAAGTAGAATTTTGAAAAATAAAGCAAAAGAGTTGAGATCGACAAATACAGCCTGCACTAGTACAACATTAACTATCAGAATGGCAACTGCATTTTTTGTGGAGAATGAAGATGACAGACTTTGATACTGGTTAATTATCTCTACCATTCATACAGACATCTGAGGTAAAAATCAAAATAAAGTTGTGAACACAGCAGTGTCTGTAAATTCCCAGAGCACCACTGCGTATCTGGAAGGGATCTTTTGAGTTAATGACAAACGTTTGTGACAGTGCAACAGATGAGGCTGTATTTAGTCTTTATATGAAACTCAAAAAATAATGTTCCTTTCTTCATGTTAAGAGCAATCTGGTTAACATTTGAAGCTCAAGCTATTTTTAAAAATAAGTAATCACCTTGTGATTTCTTCAGATGATTTTAATGCCATATGCTTAAGAATTTCCCAAGATACACAGATCTCCCCCTCAAAAGAAAGCAAACCAAAACAGGTTTGTCCTTTCAACTTTAAAGCCTGTTGTGATAAAATGTGCTGCTGTTACTAAAGATACCCCAGGAGATGACAGAAGAAATCTTACTTTTTAGTCAGCTGACTTCTTATGTGGATAACTACTCAATAAATATTCAAGAAAGATACCAAACTATAAAATGATTCATAACCTGCATCCCATAAATATTTCCTTAGTGTCCTTGACCTTGCCTAATCTACTTTGCAGTGTAGTGGAGGAGGGGAGGACTTCCTTATAGCACAGTTAGTGGTTTCACAAATATAGTGACTTAATCCTCACCTGCCTCTGCTGTTCTGCTAAACTGCAAAAGTGATTCAGCAGATCTCATAACCTGCAGTGCAGTACAGAACAGGGAGGGTCCTTAAAGCAGTAAACAGACAAAACTTCCATTACTTGAAATGATCTACTGAAAAATGTCATGCTAGTAGAAAGCTCCAGAGTCCAGCTGCTTAAGACCACATATAGGTAATGTAAATGAAGGAGGCATTCCTCTTCCCACACCCCCATCTTTGCTCAATAGAACTTTATGGATATAACACTGCAAATAAGGAAAATGTTATGAAGCCAAAATATTTTAGCTTCTATAGATAAACTGACTGCATTAAGATTTACAGATGATGCATCTACTTCCCAAAACAAAAGAGATTATTTCAACAGTGTCACATGCATAATATGAAAACTTACAGAATCAAATCTTCAATTAATTGGTTCAATCTTGAACCAAAATACTGCATTTTATCCAGAATGTGTTTTCTATTTCAGCACTGCTTTCAATGAAGCACGTAGAGACATATTTTTAGATGCAATGGACAGATTAGCTTAAAACATGTGTGTATGTTGTGTTTTTAGTTACAATGCATGTTTAACTGTGCCAACCTTAAAGCCTGAGGTTACATGACTGAGTAAAAGAGAATCTCTTAGTTTCTTGGTTATATTTCCATCTACTCCTATCAGCAGCCAGTACTCAAAGTGACCGTCAAAAGGATATAGAGATACTTCCCTTGCTGTATATTGGACAAATTCCATATCTCATCATTCAGGAAGGACACTGTGGCTCCTTTAAGAAACAAGGAATAGCTATCTGGAGGATCCAGCTTGAACAAAAAGAAAAATGTTAGTTACATTTTCCAGTACAAAAATAAAGGTTAAATGGTTATTTTATATAGATGGTTAAAACAAACAAAAAAACTACCCCTTGCCCATTCTTAAAACTTAGCAAACCTGTAATATTTACATCTTTACATTATATGTTTCTGTCTTCTCAAACAGTTTAATACGCTGAGCTAAACAAAATAGGTACTTTAAAGTTTGTCATTGCAGCCAAACTATTATAACTTACTGTCATCTCAGAGAAAACAGCCCCAAAATTGTCCCAAAGGAAAATAAAAGCATTTATTATTAATGCTGTATATTTTACATTTTCTTAAGTGAAAACTGATGTTATTTGGCAGTGGGAAATCATTTCGCCATGACAGAAGCTCAGACACATCCATATAAATGTACAAAGTAACATAGAGACTCTTTACCTGAAGATTTTTTTCTGTCGTTATCCAGCGTCCCCCAACTCCAAGAAGAGTAATGATATCGTGCTTATGAGGCAACAACTGTGATTTTGAAGTAGATTCATCTTCAGCGCTATATAATTTCACTGGGGAGGAGAAAAGGGAGTTACAAATTCATTTGAGCTCAGAAGAAAATTCTGTTCAGAATGAAATGTGCATCTCTTCCTGTACTGAAAACCATGTATCTTGGGATTCTTTACAGTCCTACATCTTCAGCTACAAAGGAGCTGCAATATATGCATATGAATACACACAATGAAAGACCAGATTTCTGGAACAGCACTACAATTAAATGATGCTGTTAGTCACATGAGAGTACCTGAGAAAGTAGAAGATTTATGAAATTAAATATGTATTTCTCTTAACACATTTCAGTGGAACTCTAAGAAGTTCTTCAATTATTTCAGCTAAACCCAGTAACTTCAGAGTTTGCAACTATTGCTGTTGTTTTAGAATACAGGTTGACAGTACCGGTGATTATAGCGTAATTTTGGTATTAAAATAAAGTAGCTTAAACAATGATGTCACAGCTCTACTCTTTAAAGACTTTATTTTTTTTTCAGCTTTAAATAGAGGAAACTTTCAGACAAATAACCGATGACTAATAGTATCTAATATAGATATTAATAGTACTATAGATAATAATAGATATAGATACTAATAGTATCAGATGCTTCCACTAGAGGGTGGTATGAGGAGATCTTAAAAGAGACCTTGCTTAAGGAGATCTGCTGAATAAAGATACATACTTAAAATTGCATGAGCACAAGCAACTACATGTAATCATTTGAGGTGATGCATCTCGACCTGTATTACTTGGAAATAATAACTAAAAAATACCCCCAAAACTAACAGTGCTCTGAAGACCAGATTTTCATCAGTTACATACCTCCAGCATCTAGAACAATATCCACTCCCAGGCCACCCGTTTCTTCCAAGCAGCTTTCTGCCACATCTAACTTTCCATTTGATGCATCTATCACTTGAGCTAGAAAGAGCAGTACATTTGGTTAACTACAATAAAAATGTGGAGTTTAGATTCACAGCAGAACAGAACATTTCTCATTTCTGAAAGTATCACAACCAAGTTTGCAGCTAAGTAAAAAAACCTAGACAATATTTTTTTTTTTTCATTTTCCAATATGGTGCAAGATCAACACCAAAGAAAATATGCATTAGCTTAATGCAGAATCCATGAACCTGTTTAGGCCAAAAAAGATGATGTGTACTACAGTAAGAATTAGCAATCCTTCTGTTATTTCATTTTTTTGCTATTCTTTTTCAAATGTGTCTTCAAAAATAACACGTTCTAGATTGACTAGCCATGTTATTGAAGCAAAAGAGAGCAGCCAAAAGATAAGGAAGCACCTTATTTCATGTCTCACAACTTTCAAATTACCTATCAGATAACCACAGCAGTAATGCTTTGGGAGAGTTTTCCAAGCATAGCTTTCTTCCCTTGCTCTACACAAACCCCACCACTTCCTACCAGTCCCCTGCAGTGCAAGTCAGAAATAAACATGTAAACAAGCAATAAATTCAATCACTTAAGAGGCACTGACTTGATTTTCCTTATGATTACAGCAAATCTTTTATTATATCCATATTTTCTTTAAAATAGTGCTTAGTGACATTACTTATCTCAAAGCATGGATACACTTAGTAATATATTACTTTCTGCATGTTTTTAACCTCTGAATGGCTCTCTGGGTCATTAAATAAATATTTAGATGGATGTATGTATAGCTACTCTAGAAATATTTCCCAAAGTCACTAATATATTTGCTTCTCCTATCTGTGATACCATATTTATAGATGGTTATAAAGATGAATGACAGAACCAGGAAAAACTAGGGCAGACAAGTAGCAGTTAAGGATTTCAGTTTAGTTTCATAATTATGACAAACATTTTGTAACTAAAAAGACTAAAGACTTGTCAGCAAATGCTTATTGAAAAAATGTAAAGTAAATTTGGAGGCACATTTCCAAAGCATAATGGACTAAACTCAAGTTTGCAATACGTACTTACCCACTAAAGGCTGCCGTATACCTTCTTGAATTTAATTGCAGGGGGTGGGAAGGGAGGAGAGGAGAAAAATTGCAAGAAACTGGTCATTAAGAAGAATATTAACAAGTACTCATTTAATGTTTGGGTTACAACCTGCCCTCCCCCCAATCAAGTCATAAGGCAATAAGTCATAAGTCAATTCTTAGGTCAATCATTTTTTTTTCATTTAAGTCAAATTATCTGGCTAAAGAGAACACACATGGTCATACACATGGCCATAATTTAATAAAGATGTCACATTAATTTAATAATGACAGTGACATTCCCTATATGCAAATAGAACCCCATAATACCCTTTTCTTACTAGTTTCTTTAGTTAAGAAGTTGAAAGGCTTTTCTTAATATGGCAATTTGAGATGGCATAAAGTTTCTTCAAACAGTTTCACTTTATAATTCCAATTTAACAGACTCAAAGCCTGACTCTTAAATAGAAAAGCAATAGTTTAATCACTTTCAATATTTTCTGACTTCTGTTTAGCAAAAATTTCCAGTTTTGTTACTTAATATAATAGTTCAAACAGTAGTCACCAAAATCCTGTTCAGTTTTCTTTCTAGTAAAAAGCTGTAACATTTTCTTTCTATTGTGGAAAAGGTTGAGCAACAAATTATAATCTAATTTTCTCTAATCCTTTGTTACTTATGCAAACTTTCTCACAAAACATTCATAAATTAGCTCATTTTTTTCTGTGACTTCCACAATGTCTAATGTAATATTATTCTGACTGGCAAAAAGGCTTCAGTTTCTCTCTTTCACTGCTGGTGAGAAGTAGAAATGTATTTCCACAACTTGCTACCAGAGTTTACTTTCACCCATCAGTTAAATTCATCTACAGAGTTAAAAACTGTCACACAAAGGATCTGCTACTTGGTTTACTGAACATTCATTCACAAGAGACCCATGAAATCAGTGATGAGTTCTTACCATAAACATATTCACTGGGAGTTCAATATGGGTTTTAAAGAAACAAACAAAAACAAAACACAAAACCACCCCAAACAACAAACCAAACAAAAAAAACAGAAGTAACCAACATAGGGAGCAGAAGAGATACATAGGTGTGCTTTTTTTTTTTCCTTCTGTTCTCTAACAGAAACTCATCACATGATTTATCTAATATTCTGTCTCTAGTCTGAAACATGGACACTAAAATTTCAATATTTGTTATTATTCTCTCTTTCATACTATTATTATATTTACTCCAGAGATTACTGAAGACATGCAGAGATTTGTGCTGTTGGTCTCAGTATGAATCCTTAAACATAAACATACAGGCACTGGTATCAAACACAAACACCACAAACAAAACAACAACAACAAAAACAAATACAAAACCACTAGCTTTTTGCTTTCACACTCAAACTGTTTCTCTTTTTAATGCTGTATCCAGGTTATATCTATTTGAAGTAAAGTGGCAGTTACATTTTTCCCCCCTAGTATTTATGTTCCACAAACATTTGCAGAACTGCTAAAATAAACTCGTACTGTTGTGTAATAAGCACATACATGAGTAATATAAGCAATGGTCTTTTCACTGCAAGAGATGGCTATTTGGGCCCTTTTCTGAACAGCTAGTTATGCTATACACTAATAACACAAACTGCTGCTTATTGACAACTTATAGTCTTGCTAAAGATTAAACAAACAAACAAACACTCACTAAACAAGCACAAAACTGAAAAAGCTCCCACCAACAGACATTAGAAGAGAGCTTAGATATAACTAGCTACGCTTGGGTTACTTAGAATGTTTATTTTATATTAACATTCATCTCACTTAAAAACACCATCAAGAAGTATATACAGCAAGCAACCCAAAGTCACATACATATGTGCTGACAGGACTATGATATTAAAAGAAACTGCAGTGTCCTTTCTTAGGTAAGAAAATATTCACATCTTTAGCAAAATATACCCATAAAATATTACAAAGTGAATTTTAGGCTTTTTGTATTTACTCTTTCACCCTGTAAAAGCTGGCATAACAAACCTCTACATTCACAAAAATGCTTTACGCTCTGATTTTTATAATTTCTACTATTACAATAACACCCCCCCCACACTTCTGAAAGAAGGGGAAAAATAGCCTTTTTATGAAGTTGCAAAAAATAGAATAAAATAGAGGTAATATAGAAATCTAGATAAATAAGATTTCCAGGACTTAAATGAAACTACTTGATTCTCAGCACAAAACTTTGCAGTTCCCTACTGAAGATCGTTAAGGTCAGACAGCAAAAATGTCTTTCTCCTGGTTCTTGTGTAATAACCTCTGCGCAGCACTCCACTTCCTGCTGCATTATCAGCACTCCAAAGCTACTACTGGAAGAGCTAAATAGTCACTTGGTAGGCTGGAAGTGAATCACTCCCCAACACTGCAGATGTGCGTGAACGTGCAGCCCCAGAATGCTCATGCACACTGTGTTGTCTCTGTGCTTCCACTGCCAGTTCTGTTTTCGGGAGCCAGAAAGGAATTAAAATTGACAAGAACTCTCTTCTCTCTGTCTAAAGAGCAGCTCTCTGGCTTATTTCATCCCTCTGCTAGCTTACTATTCTTGAGCCAGCAGGGAGAACACAAGGACAATACTATGTGCACCTGCATATCAGCAATGCCTAGTTTTAGTGAGTCACTACGAACAAGAGAGATTTAAAAACTTCTCTAGTTCTCCACTTGGAAAGCCAGTTGCTAGCAGTATTACTATGGCAAAACAAAGGAGAAAGGAGTCAGAGTCAGGGACTCTGACATTATCTTCTCATATAGGACATTATCTAACCTTTACATTATCTTTTTAATCAGATCTCATCTCAACAAGATCAGATCTCATCTCAGTATTTTAATTGATGTGACTAATACATACAGACATAGCTGTCTATACAATGCTTTCCCCCACAGAGGCATTCTTGTGAGAGACACAGTCACTCTTATGTATACTTCTTTGAAAGACAACAAAAGTCATACACTAAACAATAAACTTGGTGATTATTCTGTGTCGGGCTTTGCATTTTGAGGAGGAAATAAATATCAGACACTAGTTTTAACCTTCTGTTCACCGCACAGCAAAATTCATGAGCTACATTCAAACTGGACTTGGCAATGCCATCCTTTATTTTAAAACTGTCTGTATAAAGAAATATTCTACTTTCTTTCACTCTGCAGAATCAAAGTAAGAAAAAGTTTGATCAGGAAAGATGCTAGTAGCTTCTACATAGAGTATTTTCCCATGGTCCAAACAAACAGCACTGTTACTTTCAGGGAAAATCCCCCAAAACTTAAGTATCAAAGAGAGGAAATTGGAAGAAGTCATAGATGAATGCAAGTATTATGTCTAAACTCATTTTGAAAATAGGAAAATGTAGAGCCTTTGAACATAAGCTACTGTTATGACAGTACTTGAAACTGAGCTGCCACACAGCTTCATAAAATACTATTAGAAGTAATTTGAGTCTGATGAATACTGTCTCTCAAGTATATGATTACATCTGAACTCTGGCTCAGGTATCTAGATTACATACTGTGATACTGGTGATTTAGTAATGATGCTTTCTTCTTGTTCACAAGTAACAATTTCATAAAATGAAAAGACCTCTTGAGTAGTTAGACTACAAGCCAGCACTCAGGAAAATTCTGTGAGAAGGAAAGTACTCAGAGACAATCATTACAATTTAAATGAAGAATAAAAATGCCATTAAATACACCTAGACCAGAAATTTAATACTTAAGAAGAATAAATTTTAAAACTATTTAATTATACTTTATGGATTTATATTTCAGTTTTCAGTTACTGAAATGTCTCTAGACTAAAAAGAAAAAAAAAAAAGATATTTTGAGACATTCTTTAGAGTAAACTTTAGCACTGAAGAATACAACTTACCCACAGGAGGTCTAAGCCTTTCCAGGTACTGCTTATCTTCAAGACTGTATGCAGTAGAGATTACTTTAGCTCCTCTGTGTTGTGCTAACTGAATAGCTATTGTACCAAATGGCTGCAGAAGAACAAGGTTGATGAATTTATTTACAGAAACAATTTGATGATGTTTTAAGTAAGATTATTTTGCAAAGGACATTCAGGAGCAGTCAGTGCAGTATCCAGAAATGAACTTGTAGCTTTAGGCTTGCTTGTTGAAGGAAGAAACGCTACCAAGGAGAAAGCCCTAGCCACATTTACATTAACAAATCTTGGCTGAGGCAGGCTTCACAACCTCATTAGTAATAAAGACTGCAGCAATGCAAATTAAATTATTTCTATCTAAGAGAAATTAAAAACCAGTGATGGGAAAGGAATAAAAAAAATTAAGGCATTTTCCTCCAGTTGTACTTGAGGGCTTAGGGTAAAATTATGTCAATGTAAAACACCAGTAAAAAAACCCTACCCCTCTTCACTACCCAAACAACATGCAAAGGACTGTATTTTTGGCTCAGTATCTTATGTGGGAGGGCCTTTCCTATTAATCCTTTAAGGGTGATGCTAGGAGTAAAATAAAAGGCTTGATAAGTTTAGTGTGGTGTAAGAAACCAAATTATTCTGGTGGTAAGACAGTAAGCTTTCTGTTCTGAAATTGTTATTATTGCACAGTTGTTACCTACACTTGCTCCATCCATTACAAGGACAGTTTTTCCAGGAGAGACTTGGGAAAGGTAGTGTAAAGCTGTGTATGCTCGGACACCATCACGTATAGTCCCAGCTGCTTCAACCCAACAAACTTTTTCTGGTTTGCGAACTAAGTTTAAGGAAAAAGACAAACAGACAAAATAAACAGATGGGAAAACCCAACCAACCAAAACCAACAAAACCCAAGTCCCTGACATTTCACTCAATTATTTTTTAGACTTCATCAGTTTCTAGAACATGAAAGGCAATTATACATACAAAATCATCTACAGGTGTAATTATGATCTATTTCACAAAGGCAATATTCTGATGTTGTGACTCATGGCAGTGTTAGGTCAGCTACATTAAAGTGGAATCAAAAGCAGAAAAGGTAATTATTATTCCAAGAATAATCAGTTTGCTTCTGCAGCACTCTTGTGAACAAGTTCAAATACAAATACAGTACTTAAAAAGGAAAAAAGCAAGAGACATGGTTCCTACTATAACCTTCTGACAGAAATGATCTGAGGAGGTCTCTTTTCCTTTTCAAAAAGATAATTCTGACACAGACAATACACAATCTAAGTTCCAACCCATGAGTTCCTAACTCTCTTTCTCTATAGCTTAGAATCTTCTATTTCATAATCCAGTGGCATAAACAGCTTCTGGAGGTTAGAGCACACTTTTAAGAGAGATGAAGGTGAAGGTACCATTATTTGTCATTTCTGTTTTCTGTTGTCTCTACTGAAAAGACACGTGAGAGTTTTCCCGTTCTATCCACATACTTAAAAACCTGGGGAGATAACATTAATCAAGTACTTTGTTAACTAGAAATCACAAGTTCCAACACCATTTTTCATGTAAGCAATTTACATGATTTAGTAGAGACCTTGATACTAAGCTAGAAAATCATCGTAGCCCAGCTGAGACTCTAACATATTAGAACTAAGTGTGATCCTCTTGAGGCACACTAAAAAGGAAAAAGACTGATAGTTTGATCAGTCCCTTTAAACGTTAGAATTGACAGTTTAGCCTGAACTGGGGAAGCTATAAAACAACATAAGCAATGAGATCATTTATCAGTGTGGTGGAAAAGAATCCTAGGGATCATCAACAGCACCATCCCTGTGTGCCATTTTATACTACTTAACATAAAGTAAGAAAGTAACAAGGCCAGATGTATTTTCTGCCTATAGTTACTCTAAGTAGTGATAAGACAGCACAGACCTCTAGAATTCATTTTGCTTGATTTCTATTTTTAAGTGTTAGAAAGTATAAACTATTTTTTCACCTCCATGAATCCATGATTTATTTTGCAAAAACTGTCATAGCTAGTCAGGAAGATTTCATCTTCAAACAAGTCAACATAAATAATAATGTTTACCTCTCATATATATTAAAAAAATCACAGAGAGGACATTTTATGCAATAAAAGTTAGGATTTGGTTTTGGTGTAAACAAATTTAAAGGAGTCACCTCATAACTACACCAGTTGAATTCATGGACAATCACAGAAAAATGATACAAACTAATTAAAACATAAGAGTACCTTGCTCAATGTAACACAACAAACTGTTGGGACAAGCAAAGAGATTCCCAAATTTAATATTCTACATTTCAAAGTACTTTATGCCCAAAAGAGGGAAGCTGGAAATTCATAATAATTGAAAAGAATGTTTCAATACCAGGTTTTCCCTGACCCTCATGCCCTTAGAATTCGTTTTTCAGCTTCTAGTCCACTAATTTTATCCCATCTGTTAGTCCAGTCACGAGTGATATTCCTGGATTGAGTCAAAGTGAGGAGAAAAGCAAATTTCTCATTATTTAGTTTTGTGACAGATGAGGTACAGAAAAAGTAGGAAGATAATGAAACAACAAAAAGGGAAGTTAGAAGGAAAAAAAAAAAAAAGAGAGGAAGAAAGAAAAAAAAAAGTTAAAAGAAAAAAAGTCAGCTTCTGTGGTTCAGGCAAAATATTAACCCATTAAATGATAACAGCAAAGAAAGAGCCCTTGTGAGTACATAACATTCAAAGCTTTTACAAGCAGGTGAAGTAGACAGCATCTCAATGTTGCTATACAGAACAAGTTTGCCCAGAGGTCCAAATTAATTACCTTCCTAGTAGAAAAGCTGAAGTCTAAAGATACAGTAAACTAGCAAAATATATGAACTACATACCCAAGTAATGCTCATGAACTAGAATAACTTCACAAACACCAGACTCTTCAGAATCCAGGGGCAAAATTCCTGAAGAAAAACAAACAAAAACATAACCCCCCCAAACAATTAACATAGACCTTTAAATTCAAACAAGCATAGTTTATAACCAAAACATGTTCCTAATGAAATTGCTTGTCCCATGTGGCCTGTGGTTCAGCTGCCCTTGTCAGATGTATGACAAGTTAAGAAAACTTGGCAAAGTAACAGCTTGTAATCTCTATGGGCACAGTGTACAAGATGGTAAGGATGGTCCAAGCAGCATTTTGGGGTTGGGAAGAGAAAAAAACAGGGAAACTACTGAGTGCTTTTTGCTACTGATCCACTTAATTTTTGTTAGGTCATGTCTGAACTCATTTCATACTGCTCTCACTCTGATGAATGCTTCTGTTCCTACTCTGGGCCATGGCTAACAAAGAAGAAAATCGAACTCTCATATTCCAGACGGGCACAGATCAACCCACACTACAGATACCTCTATATGTGTTGTTAGCAAAGACAGCAAAAATGGGACAGAAAGAAGCAGAGGAAGAACAAGCAAAAATGTGCATGTTTTGGAAAGCTGGAATAGAGAAGAGGAACTGAAGGAAAAAAAAAAAAAACCCCACAGAAGAAAAACATGGTAGACAGAGAAAGGAAACACAGAACAAGCAGGAGAACAAAAAAATAAAAATCCATCCTTGTCAAAACAGTGCCTTTTTCCTTCATTAGCCAAATAAGGAGATTCATGAACAGTAGGTTTTGGCATCCAATGAAACTTTTGGTAAAACAGCACCTTCTTCCCTCTCCCATCCAAACCATATACTCCATTTAGACCAAAGCAAGGGCTTAAAATCCTCAGCAAATTTGGCTGCTACTTCCAGTCTTTCACATTTCCCATTAAAAAATGCATTACCCTACAATGCTTGCATATATCTGCAGATCTCTCAATGGTTTATCTATAGAATAACAATAATAATAACAACGATGATAAAAAGTCTAAATTAGTTATCTACAGCAGCTATTGTACAATTAGGAAATAATGCAAGAAGGGCAAGAATCTCAGAATAGAACACACTTTCTTACAACATCACTATTAATTGTCTTTCTTTCCTTAAGTCATCTTCTAATCCTTTAATTTAGAATACAAAATATAAACATGTATGAAAGAATGTCCCTAAGAAATACTTCTTCTATCCCAAAGCATCATTCATATTTTAATGATTAACACAGTATAATATTTCAAATGGTAAGGAAAATTTCCTTATAGTAAACTGAAATAGCCTTGGCACCTAATCCTGATTGCATTCTAACATCTTACTATAGAAAAACCAAAACACTGAATTAATAATACATGAAGAGATTCCTTTCCTTGACAAATGCAAAAGTTCAGGAACAAGTCATATTATCTCCTAACACTCAAGACAGTCTCCAAGGAGTGATTATACATTGTGGTCAACTCACATTGATTACAGGGTCTTTAAAACCATTCACAGAAACATGACCCTTATATTAAGGGAAAGATGGCATCTTAAAGAACTGTGCCCCTTTGTATACCTCATAATGCTTACAGAAGCTCCATCATGAAGTTTAGATCTTTATTTTTATGTATGCTGTACACATCAAGCATTTGATGCAAGTACAAAATTAGCTTTTTCACCTTACTTGTCAGAAATACTCCACACAGAATAGGACTTCAGGGCGTTGATTATTTAGGTATCAGTAACAGGGCATATGGAAGAACTAACACACAAACTGGCTAACGACCAGCACATCTAGAGCAGGTATGTTTATATTTAGGTTCATGTCTCCAAGTATTTGTGGCCAATCTAACTCTCAGAATATTTTTCCCTGCATATATTTTAATAAGGAACATGGAATAATTGATTGCTGAAAGATTCTGAGAGCAACACATGGAACAGTAACTTTGAGAGGAAGTCAAGAATGTATTTCAAAATGAGATTTTTGTCTGGTCTGAGGTTTTACTACCACATTTTTTCTTAACCAAACAAACAGTTATGTGTAAGAGAATACATTATATAGACAGAGATATCTCCTCTGGAAGATTAAAGGAGGATAAGAAAAGCTTTAGAAATGAGAAACAAATATTGGTGTAATTTTAGGAACAGATTAATGATTTAACACACCAAGTACTGCCAGTGAGCACAGTATTATTTTTATATGAAAAAAGAGTAGAATCATACATAAAGACCATACTACCATATTATTACAGGTAAATTCAGTAAGAAGGGTACACCAGGACTATGCCACTTAACAGAAGGACAGGCTTTTTTGTATAATCCAAGTAGAAGCATTTTTCTGACAACTGTGTATTTTGGGACAGTTTGATGTTATTAAACACACAGGTAAGCAAACCATTTGGCAATAGCTTATTTCCTTTTAAATCTTTTCATTCATTAGCTATGTAGAAGCTCACAGCAATAGTAACTGGGAAGTATGCTTGTTAGGAAAGATTTACCATAACAGAAATGTTTCTCTTTATAGCATCTATATTGGATGCCTAAGATTGAACAGCTATTTGAAAGGGGATGAAATTTCAGTATTTAAAGAAGTGGGGTTTTTTTCTTTAAAGGGATGGAAATAATTAATGCTGTTTTCTTCATCTTCCTATTCCCATGTATGTAATTCTGACCTTTCTGTACCTGCATTTGCAAACATTCAGTATTCAGGAATAAAAACCACAGACAGCAGAAGTCTCAGAGCTCTCAGAACTCAAAGGAGCATTAAAAATGAATATTCTGAAAAATGAGCAGCTTGAAACAGTGTTTCTTTTTAAATGTGGCCTTGTTTTTATCAAAACAGGAGTAGGTGCATTGTTTTTGGCAACTCAGAAAATCCTGTAGTACTGATGAACCTGCTCACATGTTTCAGTTAGGACCACTCCTTATTTCTTTACTCAGACAGGAATTGATGTGACTTAGAAGAAACTGAACAGTCTTCGATCCACTTGAGGAAATTAATCACTAATAGTTAAAGAGTATATTTTTCTGTCCTGCTCAAGAAGGCAGGAAGTAGAAGCCTAGACTTGGTATCATCCACAGAAATAAAAATATATGTATTAATTACATCAAGATGGTGTTTTAAATACAAAATTATTTGTATGTATTCCGATGGTTACCTTCGGAACACTCACTCCACATGGCTACTTGGACCCAGGTGTATATTCTTAAAGATTTGGTGAATGCAGTAGGACTATGACAGATTACATTACCTGAGGACCCGAACTTCAATTCTTCTAACCAAAAAACTTCCTTAATAGAACAATTTCAGAATAGATTTTTCATTTATAAAAGCTTATTCATGTGCCACTAGTTGAATCTCTGAAAATATGTCTAATTTTATCTTTAGCAATGATTATAACCTCAGCCATTCATTATAAAAAGATTACCAATTGCTAGTTGATAAGGTAAACAAGCATTAACTTACCCACCACTTCATCATCTGGCTGAAAAAAGGTCACTTTTCTTCCAACTCATGAAGAATATATGAAGAGGAGGAAAGAAGGTGTGAAGATAAATGTTTATAGCTGAAACTGAACATACATTTGAAAGCACTGTTTATCACTAGCTCACAAAAAGAAAAATATACCCTTCTACCTTTTTTTTTCCCCTCCTATTAAATATGCACATACTAAACCCAGATGTTTAATTCAGTCAACTTTGGCACCCCACCCACAAACAGTTACATGCAAGTACAAACAAGAATACGATTTTGAAAGATAGAAGTTTTAAACTACACAATGAAGGCAGATGTTGGTGCAACATGAAATTCCTGAATGTTATTTTGTCTTCACTATTCCAACAAATGATTTTTACAAATAAATTAAATACTGTTCTAGCATAATCAACTAATATATTAAGATTTTGGTATATTTTATTTAGAAAGCTGCAACAATTTTTTAAATTTATTATTATTTTTTAACTCTGAACAGACAAGAATTACAGTTCAGTTCCCTTTTTCACTTTCATTTCAGTATTGTTACTGACTTAGGGAAGGCCTCCTTAAGAAAGCAAATAGTTCCTACTATTAAAGGTGTACTATACAAACAGTATTTATTTGTTCTGGATTATGAGACCTTAACTCTCACTCCGTACCCTTAAAAGACAATTTTACTAACTTACCTTCCAATACCACTCCAGAAATTTCTCGACCGACAGGTAGAAGCTCCTTCTTCAGTTTAATTTCTGACAGAAGCTAAATGAAAATAATGGTTACAGCATTCTTACTGAATTTGCATATTTATTATCATCTTATGGTGTTTGATATTCACAGTAAGAAAGTTGGGCCATTACTAAAGTGTTATCTGGGGGTAAAAAAGTACATATGTTCCTTATTTAATATGAAGGCTTTTGCACTGACTTTCTGTATTTAAATTTAGAAACATATTAAAAAAAACAACCCACCAACAAAGAGGCAAGCCAAACTGTGACTTAAAATCAGCATGCAGAGGATGATAAAAGGGATTTACTGTAAGAGAACTCACAAATGACAACTGATCTTTCTCCATAAATTAGGAACAAAATTACAGGTGCCTCTTATTTAGAGATATGCAAGAATACCACATCAATCCTGTACCGCCTTTCTCTGCAGTAAAGCCGTATCCTCAGATGGCATAAATGGAATTGTGCCAATTACCAGCTAAGGCCCTGGCTTAGATCTTCAACGGAAACTGTAAACACATCTAGCTTTTATTTAAAAAAAAAAAAAAAAATTTAAGCAAATACCTTTGTATCCATCCAGCTCAGTGCACAGGCTCTAACTTGTATTTTCACATCATTGTCTCTTGGAGGAGGAAGGTTTTCCTAGGCCAAATTTACAGATATTACATTATACAGTGCAACATGAATGTGTTAGGAGGATCCTCTCAAGCTTCTGAAAGCACTTTTCCACACAGCCTTTGTTTTAGATTGTTTTGTAGTCAGAAAAGGAAATTTTCTTTGAATGAAGAGGGAAACGATATCATTATGGATTTACAACACAGTTTAAAGTACAGGTGTATTACTATTACAAACTGACCATTGAGATCTTACTAAACATCAACAGACACTGACATTATTTTTCTGTTGCCTTTTTTTCCTGCAGACTAAACATTGCACCTGTACCTGAAATCATTTTAGCAATTACCCTCCTGGTGTCTGTCTAACAAATAGAAGGAAGCAGATCTTGTAACATTGAAACTATATTGCAAGAGTGATAGAGAATTTTAAGAGAGCTTTGACACGCATGTCTGACATACTGTACTGACAAACTTACTGAGGTAAATATTCAAGTTGTCCAGGTGATGTCCAGCACTGATAAGAATTGCTGTTAAACCAACAGATGATGGCCACCTCACATACATAAGTGTTCTCCTAATGAGGCCTCCCCTTACTATTTCAACTTTTGGGTTTGGGACCAATATTTAAAATGATTTTAAGTAGTTCAGTACTGCTACTTGAAAGTATTTAATTAGCCAAGCAGAGTTCTGAACTGCTGACCCTACACAGCTGTTGAAAAGCTACCTCAGGTACTGGAAGGAAAATTATATATTTCCATGTTGTACTGTAGTCTGCAATGTAGCTGTCTGTTGGAATTCAAAGTGACCAGAAAGTCATGAGAGAGCTTTGTTTCTACTTCTGAAGTTAAGATATATTCTTAAGTTTTTAAGCTTTCTTTGCCTTTTTTTTTTCTTTTAAGTCTTCCCAAGAAACAGCTGTTTCTCTTCTCGTAGACTTAGCAACATGAACAGTAACCTCTGTCCAAGGAATACTGAGCTGAACTTTTTCTCACCCCAGTTGAGTTAAACACATGCTGTTCCTTCAAAATTGCAAAGCAGTTCGCCAGTCAGACTGATCTCCTGCTCCTCAAACAAACCAAAGTGGGTTCTTGCTCTTTGTTCCACAAAACAAAAAAAAGACAAACATTAAACTGCTGAACTAATGAATACTGCATCTCTGGTTAAAAAAAAAAAAAAAAGTCAGAATCTAAGGGATTTACATAATTTTAAGATTATATTGTCTTTTAGAACTATCCTTTTGGGTATACATAGCTCAATGAAGCTAAGTACTGCTACAATGCACATAATAAAATTGCTTTACTTTATAAAAGAGTAAAAGTCTTAAGAACAGACTTGATGAGGCTCAGAGCAACTTGATCTAGTATCTAGTTGAGGATGGCCCTGCTTTAGTTAGTGTAGTGGGGTTGGACTAGATGACCTTCAGAGGTCCCTTTCAACCTAAGGTATTCTATGATTCTATAACAAAAAGAGACAGTTAAATATTTGTGCTGTTAACTGGTTCCTGCCTTCTTAATTTAAATAGGTTGTTATTGGAAACTGACCATGCACCACATAGGAAAGTTTGCTATGGAAATTCTTCATCCAAACTACCAACTTTTTGTTATCCACCTGTTCTGTTAAGGTCTCCTCATCCAAATAGCTTTTCTTTTCCTCATTTTTGCCAATATTTACTTATGTTTAAGATGAGGATTCCATGGTGCTGGTCATTACACAGGCACCTGCAAAATCAGTTCCTGCCTGAAGAGATTTAAAGTCAAGTAAATAGATGAAGTCTGCACACTGGAGTGCGGTTTTAGAATCTGCTTTAGCTTATCTGAAACCGTACCTGAACTGTCTGGATCACCCATTGCCAACATCTACATATTCCCATCTGCTCCTTTATATTGGAGTTAGCAATCATGGAGCCATCACAACGATGTGAATTAACTTGTAACAAATTACTAGTTTTCACCTGGATAAGTAAGCTGATCCATCTCACTCTATAGCTGCATGACTCCTAAAAACATTGCACGGAAGAGAACAAAAATGTAACTCTGAAAGGTGAACAAACCTTCTCAGCAAAAGCAGAATTTCAGAATTAGTTTAAGTAGATCTAAGACTGCTCCATGAATACGAACCTTGGTTTATATCAAAATCACCCATCTCACTGCATCCTTCTCTTCAGGCGAGTTTGTTAGATGTGCTTCACTACCAGGACTTTGCAACTGCTCAAGCAAGATTCTCACCAGTACTATATTGGTTTACTTTGATGATGGCTCATAGGTATATTTAGGTATCTATATTACACAAATATACGTAAGTATCTATAGTAATCTTTTACCTCTAAGAAATTTAAGAACACAGGTTCACATCCTCAAAACCACATAAGCATTTTTCTGCTGTTCAGACACTTACACTGCATCAATAAATACAGTGACATCCTATCTGAGCCTTAAGCCACAAGCTCATGTGTATACTTATCCAGAAAATCCAACCAGGAAATGTGAAACTGTATGAAGCCAGGTTAATAATAAAAAATAAACTGTGGAACTTGTGTTTAAAATACAGATACCAAAACCACATGGAGAAATCTAGCAGTAGTCTTCCCAAGTGCTGAATGATAATGGTAAATCCCCTACTTCCATTTACTTACCCATATGTGCAAAGATTACACCAATTCAAGTCTACAGAAGAGTCGGGTGCTTCAATTCCCTTGTGGCATTAAGCCACACTCCCTCCTTACACAGAATGATTAATACTGCTGTTATTATCAGAACTCACTCTTTCCTGGAAGACAAATGTCATTTCCTCTCCAGGTGAATTCTGCTGACAATACAAGGCTTTCATAGTGATCTGAAAAAACACACAGCAGACAAACTGTAATACGTGCAGTATTTATAGCACAAAAAAAAAGTAACTAAAGCTTTACATTACTTTATAATGAGAACAGTGATTGTCTGCAAGCAACACACAGGGCCTATGAGTCCTTCCAATACACGTTATAAAGCAGATCAATAGATAAAGCAAGATATGGTGTTGCCTGCAACAAGTTACCTCAGTATCGTTGACAAGAGCACAGCAAGTTGTAAGGACTGAGGATGTACAGCAGAAAGCAACAAATGGTACACAGGATTTACCTATTGATGGTCCAATGCAGTAGATGGGTTGTTTGCCACCCAGGATGGAAGGCACACAATTTGACTAGCTCAGACAATGGCAGCGCAAAGGACAATATAACCAGTGCAGGAATACAAGAAACCTTATATATGATTTCACTAAAAATCACAACATGGGGTTTTGGTCTCTTCTCCCACCTTCGTGGATGCTGTTCTTAACAAACAAGAGCCTTTTAGAGAGAGGAAAAAAATAATCAAAAAGGAGATCTTTTCAAGTTATAGGAAAAGAGAAGAGCACAGAGCAGAGGCAGAAAACCATGCGGCCATTATATTCCTGCTGGCAGCCAGCACTAACACCTCAGGGGACACCCGGGATTGAAGTGATCGCCCTGAGGCGTCTCGCCTTTCTGAAACCCCGAGCAGCCCCGCAGGGAGCGCCGAGCTCGGCGGTGCCACGCCGCTTTGCCTGGCTCTGGCGTCCTGCGGCCCCAGCACCCCACACGGTTCCTGAGGGCAACTGAGAAGCTGCACCCGCCTCCGCTATTGCCAGCGGCCACGCCACTGTTATTACTCCAGTGCTTTACCACACCGGAGAGCAGCTCGGTGTGGGGGGGAAAGAGACGATCTCCTCACCGGCACCCGCCTCTGCCCCCGCGGCGCGCGGCTAGGGCCAGGCACCGAGAAAACCTGCGCAGAGACGACGTCAAACTGAGAGGCTCCAACCCCACCCAAGGCGCCCAGCGGAAAAAGCTCCCGGGAACCGAGACGACGCGTCAGCAACACCCGGGAAGCTCCGACCCTTGCAACCAGAGGTTGCCATGACAAACCGTTACTTCCGCCGCACTCCCACCCCAGCGCCCGCCAGCAAGCGCCAGTACTGCCCCCACGCCCCGGTCGCAGCCCCGCCAACTAGAGAGGCTCCACGTAACCTCATGATTGGCCAGGATGACCGCCACTCAGCATAAGAGCGAAGGCAGGATTGGCTTAGAGAGGTTGTCATTCGCTACATGAGAGGAGGCGGGAGCCTGGAACAACTCCCCCCCAAGACTACGCGGCCCATCAGGCTGCGCGTGGCCGCGCGACGGACTATACAGTATCCGGTCCGCAGCATCCAGCAGCTGCCCTGCGTGACCTCCCGGGAGAGGGTGGTCACGCCCCCATCCGCTCCGCTAAAGAGGGTGTAGGATTGAGGGAAGGAAGAGGCACCGCCTTGAATTACCCTTATGCAAAATAAAAGGGCTTCCCGCCCCCGCTGGCGCGTCCCGTTGGAGGTGAGGAGGGAGCCCGGCCGCACCCGCCCCAGCTCCTCTCCCTGCCCACTGTCCCCCGCCCCGCTCGGCAAGAGAGCGGGCCTGAAAGAGCCCGGATTGGCTGGAGGAGGCCGGGTCCTTGCAGCGCTCCCGGCCTCTGATTGGCGGCCCGCGCCTGCCCGTCGCGCGGTGTGGGCGGGAGCCAGGCCGCGTCCGCGCGTCAGTACGGCGGCTGTGAGGGCGAGCGCGAGCTAGGGCTCCTCCCCCTCGCCGCTCGCCAGACGGTGGCTGAGGAGGCAGCGGGAGGGGATGGTGCGTCTGGCGGAGGTGGTGGCGGACGCCGCTCCGGCTCCTCCATCCCCCCCGCCGTCGCCATGGGTATGAGTAGGCCCCCCCAGCCCACGCAGATATGAGGTACTGCCCGCCGGCGGCGGCGGCGGGAGGGGACGGGAAGGAGTCGGGGGGGACGACGACGGGGACCCTTACTGGGAGGGGCGACGGGTTCACCCCAGGCCAACGGGCGCCCAGCGAGGGGGGGAGCAGAGCCTCTGCCCCGTGCCGCCTTTACTGCCCCCCGCCTCCGTACAGTGCCGGCGGCCGGGCGTGTCCCAGTGCCTGGGCCCGCTGACAGGCGCTGGGTGCCCGGCACGGAGCGAAGCTCCCCGCTCGTCCCTATCTCCCTCAGTAGCCGTGGTCGTCGCCGGCGTGGGCGGCCCGGCGGTGTGCGCGGAGCCGTAAGGCGGACGCCCCGCGGGATGCGCCCCCTGTGCGGGTCCGGCCCCGGCGGGCTGTGTGTGCGCGCCGGCTGCTGTGCGCTGGGGCGGGCGCCGCTGCTTGCTTTCCTCGGGCTGGCCTTTTTTTTACTATTATTATTTTGATTTTTTTTTTTTCTCTTATTGGTACTTCACGGCAGTAGGTTTCGCCGGTACCGTTTTCGCAACTATGGTTTTGTACGTAGAGGAAAGCGAGGCAATGCGGCGTGGGGAGCGCCCCGGTTCGTGTGTGCTGTCTCGGTGGTAGCACAGCTCTCGCCGTCACAAGACAGCCATCGCTCCCGGAGCGTGCTGTGTCCCGGCCACCCCTATCCTCCGGGAGATGTCGGATGTGGAATGCAGAGGGTGGGTTGTGCGGCTGGGGATAGCGGGTTTTCCTTTACCGCGTTAAATAATGGTTATTCCAGCTGCCTCCGTCCTCTTTACTCCCTGCTCCTTCGACGCATACTGCCCGCCCTGGTGCAAAGGGAAGGAGGAATGCTATCCCTTACGACTTGAAAAGGGCATCGTACGACCAATTGAACGAGGGAATGTTGTCAGGGCATCAGGAAAAGGAAACCGGTACATGGCCGTGTTTTTTTGTCCATTTCTGTTTGCCTCGGATTAGCAAACAACTTCGTGGATGATATTTCCTGTGGATATCTTTTGTTCTTATCTAGATGCTTCTTTATTTTGAGAGCAGTGTGGTTTTTGCTTTTAGAAAATCATATTTTCTGTGAACTCTATCTTTCTGTGGGGTGTGGATGTTCTGATAGGGAAAACACTTCTACAGATCATTACAGAGTATTGTTTAGTAAATAATTTTACTAGCATCCCAGATGTGATAGTGTGGTACACATTAAATCAAGAAACACTTTTTTTTTTTTTGGTGCTACTTCCTAACTCCAGTTCTAAAGTATGTGTGGTGGTTTTTTTGGTTTTTTTTGGGTTTTTTTTTTTTTTTTTGGCTTCCTTTTTTTAGAACAATATGTGTTTAAGGTAATAGCTATGTACTCGAACAAAATATTTGAAGCCAACCTCCAAATACATGCAGTTTTTCCTAAATGAAGAAGCCAAACTTTATTTTAGATACTGATGACTCCGGAGAGCATTAGGCTGTGCAGTGTTATTCCACTGTCTTAGACAACCTTTTCTTCCTTTCTTTCTTTTTGCCATTTTGTTTTAGTCACCAGTAACTTCCCTCAGTGAGTATGACTTGGTGATGTTTTTTATATAGTATGCTTTTTAACATACCATTGAATTCTTTCCGTTTTAAAATGCTCATGCTGCATCTTGAGGGGCTGAGGTATGGAAGGAGGAGTCTTGCATGTCAGCTGTATTCAGATTTCCAAGTATATGAGTGGAGGGTGTACTTGCTTTTGGATGATGAAGAGGTGTATTGATTGCATATAGAAGTACAGGTAAAGAAAACAGTTGCGTTCTTTTTGTTAACTTATAATTTAGGATATGCAGTCAGCTATGCTTAGGCATGTATGTAAGTCAAAGCAGCCTGAGCCATTTTAGCTTGCGTGATTAGCACTTGTATGCTTTCAGTGATTTTGGCAGCATTACAGGGGTCATGTTTCGTACAGATGAACTGTTTCTGAACAGTTTCTCCAGTGTATTAGGCTCAAACTTCATTTGAGCCGAGCAGGCTGCTCTTTGCACTTGCTGCTTCACAAACCACACTTAATTCTTTGAGTTCTAGTGTTCCCTCTATAATATCCCACTGTCTTTCATTCCAGATAATCTTTTCAGAGTAGCTGTGTTTTCTTGATCGTTTTCCTTAAGGTCCTGGTTCAGGGGAATAACTACAGTAAAATAAGAATTGGTATGGTAAAACAAATCCAGTGATCTCCAGTGTCTGTTCTGTTTCTTGCTGCTGTTAGCTGTTTGGTGGAAAGTATGTGTCCCCTTTCCTTAAAACCTCTAATCATGCAATTAGGAAAAGAATCTGAATCCAGTGATTAAATAATTCTAAATGATGATGTTGAATTGCCTTTTCTGGCCTATCTTTGTATTGTAATTTTAGTTTTTAGTAGGATTAGGGAAATAGGAATATGAGTTCCTTTTGTAGAATAAAAATTAAAGTTAAGGAAAATGTAAGCGATGGCTTGAGGAACAGGGAGATCATCATGGAGCATTAGCAATGATGAACATTTCTATGTCATCTTTAATACAGTAGAATAAATCGTAAGCAGACAGATTAGTTTGTAGTACACATTTTAGGTGAGGGTGGCTCAGTTGTTAACCTGCATGGAACTAGAGATCAGTTTTTATTTTTTTAACTATAAAAATAAACCAAAGATTGCTTCTGTACCTATTGTCTACTAGAAACTTTGAATGCTCATTGCTATTGTATTTAATACAGCTGCTGAACTTGAAATGCCCTCTATGCAGTAAGTTGGTTTTGTTTTTACTTGCATAGCATGAAATTACATGGTGTGGTAGACAATTAGAAATTTGGTCCAGTCTGAGATCTAATGATAAATTACTGGTGCATATAAAACCTTACTGAGAGGTGCTAAAATGTCTGCATGATATGTGGCAAAAGCAGTTATCCTGTTTTTAAGAGTACACTTTCTAAAAGTGAAGAAGAATATAACAAAAATAACCAGTGGAATCTAGGTAGCATTGTTATCTTGATATTTTAATTGCAGATTGCATTAGTCATAACTGTATTTACCAATCTTCATACAACAAATAAGAGCTTGTATAGTTTTGGAGTATGTATGTAGATGTCTAGTTAATCCACTTGTCTAGAATGAATTTCTCTTAATAGCTGTGTGTGTGTGTCTAAGGGGTGGAGGTGGTCAAGTTCTCATTAGACTATGAACTATTTCTATAGGAGAGATTAGTTTCTGATTACTGATTTTAAATGCTTTTTTACAACTGAAACTGGAGTTTGTCTACTTCAGAGTGTCAGAGGATTAACTTCTTGACCAGAATAGAAAATGAGTGGACATTAAATAATTTTGACTGAGGATTAATGAAGATAGGTGTGTTGGTTGGTTGGTGTTTTTTTTGTGTGTGTGTCTTTTAGTTGGTTGTTTTTCCTGTTATTTTTTTTCTCTCTGATGCATTTTTACAACATTCCCTTCATTACAATCAGTCAAAATGCAGAAATATTAAATACCATAGTACATACTGGTTTGGTTTTTCTCTTATTAAAAGTATTAAACTTACATATGTTGGATATTATGTTCTCCTTTTCCATGTGTTCTTTCTAAGATAATGGAATTAGTGCTGTTGTCATTTCAGTGGTCACCTTTCCTTTTCTCTGTAAAGTCAACTTTTCACAAAGTTGTGTGTATAAAATGTGTCTGTAGTTTTGAAATAATATCATTCTTAATTGTCTGAAACCCAAATCTCTGCTGTATCTAATCTCTTTTGCAGTAGTTCTTAATGTCCCTTCCCCCAGTCTGTCTCTCGTAGTTGTGTGCACCCACAGGATATTTGTGGTGACCACAGCTTTGACAGCTGATGTCTAAATATTGTGGTTTTATAAGAGTAAGTTTGTGTGTGATGGCAGTCCTTGCAAATGATGGCCTCAATGGTATGCTCTAGTATTATAGATAAAGGTACTAGTACTAATACTATAGATTAACAAACCCTAGTAATAGTATTAAAATAATTTGACTGAAGACCTTTTGTCTCAAGAGTTCATGTTTTCCTTTGTATTTTGATGGGTAGCTGCTTTTAATTTCCATGGGGATTCTCTACCTAAATGTCTTTTAAGGGTCGAGACCTGAGGATGACTAATCTAGTGTAAATGGCTGGAGAGTTGTTTATCTTTGCATCATTTAGAGTTTTACTTGCTCCATATAAATGTACAATTTGTAGAGAATAGTTATGAATACACTTCCAAAATACAGGAACACCTGTGTTTAAATCTATGGTTTATGAAAGGGAGTTCATAGATGACCACCTAAAATGGTTTGGAGGACTCAGAATGAAACTTCTGCTTTCTGTAGCTTTGTAAATAATTGCAAGTAATATTTACAACAATAAATATACCTCTGAAATAATTAATGAGCTATGCATGAGGACTTATTTGCATCATATAGAAAACCATACACAGGAAGTCTAAAACAGTATCTTTGTACCAGTTTACCAGTTAGCTGAGATACTTATCTTTTAGCCATGCTTTCTAAAGATGTTTTCCAAAAGTAATTTTCAGACTTTCCAGACTTAAAACCCTGAGAGTAAAGCAATAGCAAATGAAGTTTTTAATGGAGTATTTACTTCATAGTAGAAACATCCAGCTAGAGTCACATGCTCTAAGCATGTAGTCTGGGTTTCCCAACATCCTTGACAGTTAACTGTAGTTTTTATCTCATTGTTCTGGTACCCCACATTGTAAAGAAAGAAGCAGTCTATTTCTGTGACTGTTTGGTAGTATGATTTGTATGTGGTTTTACTAAACAGTGTGTTAGCTATAACTAAATCACCTTCATTGTATTAACTGCCCACAGATGTCTTTGCCAGAGTTTTAAAGACTTGTAGGACTAAAATAAACAATTCTGTCTTAAAATTAAAGCTGTATTTGAGCATTTACTGAAGATAATCAGTAGCAAGTAATGCATAACAGAGATTTCTAGCTTCTCAAATGTGACAGTTTCTGCAGTGATAACTTTATTAGGGTTTGAAGACCACCACTATAATAGTTTACCAGCGGGCAGCTTCCCTTGGCTTTGTCCTTGCTTTGTGATCAGAGACATCTGTAGAACCATATTAAGATTTTGAGGTAAAAACTGTATGTCAGCTTTTAAATGAGACAGTCATTCTTTTAAGCAGTCAAGTACAGCTTTGCAGCATGTTACAAAGTAATTGACTTGTCAATAAGTGTAACAAATATGCATGTCAAATTGTGGAGTCAAAAGTACCTATGTCAGAGTTGCATTGCAGAAATAACTTTTTTTTTTATTTCTGATAGTACTTTTAAGTCTCTCAACATGAGTATCTGGAAATGGCATATGAGAAAAATATTAAGATCATGTCTAGTTTGAGAGAGCAAACACCAGCTTGGGGAAAATTAAACAAGGTATCTGTTGTTTTCTAAATAATGTTTATCCTTCTAAGCATACATCAACTGGTACGGCAACTAGGAAAAAGTAAAACTGTAAAGGCGGAATCCAGTATTGTCTGCTAGGAGGGTAATTTAACTGGGTGTCCTTACGGAACAGAACAGTTTTGGGTGCCTGCCTGTGTAGCTGAAGAAGTTAAGTCAGCTGCATATGTAACTTTCAAAGGTCAGGGTGAGTTTATGCAGGGACACTGGTTGCTTATCGGTGATGACTGTTTTGATATTAATTTAACACCTGTACTTGTGTTTTGGCAACTTAGTGTGTGTATATTAAGTGTTCCTATGACTGATCTGGAAACTGAAGATATGATCAAGATAATTTTGTGTTTTGAGGTTAGCACCTCTTTATTAAAAAAAGCCTCTTACAACTTACTGTAAAAATACATTTTTCATGTACGCTATATTACAGTTTCAAATTCACAAGAAAATTAATATGGTCTCATGTAAACTGTGACATGCAATGTTTAATTTTTTAATTATTTTAATAGGTCATGTCAGGATTGGTCAAAACTTCCGTGTTATCTTTTCTGTCAGTCTTTCAACCAAGGTTGGTAAAGGCTGAAGAGATCTTAGTTCCAGTTACATTACACTATGTATAGACATTAGGTTCATATTGTTAAGCCCTCATCCTGTGAATTGTTCTGTATAAACACGTGTGCTTGTACCTATACAATGTCTGCAGTTGAAGTAAACTTGTTGCAGTACATTGATGCACCTGTGAAGAGTGCATTGATATATTGCAATGTGCACATGAACTTCGGCAGTGTAGAGATTCTGTGTGGATTCCTGTTACTGTGGTGAGGAGGTTTATACAGAAGCTTAATTATACACTGTAGGGTTCTAATAGCTTCCCTAAATATTCGGGGTATTTTGGTATTTTTCTTACAGAAAATCAAACAGAAGCTGACAAGTTCAGGGTTCTGTTTTGTAATAAAATGCCAGAAATCTGATCATGTAGCAAAGGGGATGGTGTAATAGTTTAATTTCTTGAACCAAAAATGTTGGTTGGTTGGTTGTTTTTGTTGCATATGAGTCCTGGTTAGATAAACTTGGTTCTCTGTTTTTCTTATGCAGACAGATAGACTCCTGTGGTGTTCAGGTTTGGGTTTGGCTTTTTGGTTTGTTTGGGTTGGATTATTATTATTATTTTTTTTTGATCTGTGTTTCATAGTCATCCAGTGCAATTGGCTTTCTTTAGAAGTTCTCTGACCTGGTCCTTTAGTGCATCTACTACCTGTGCTGCCGTGATGTTTGCTTTCCTAGCTCCTTGCCTTCACCAGTCACCATTCTTCATATTTATTCTTTTTTTTTTTTCTTTTGTATCTGTATTTCTTCACTTTAATGGTCTTATGCATTTCAGTATTACCTGAAGGCTGGCAGGTGTTCTTTCCCACTTAAGCTTTGTATTATGATGTTAATTGATTTTTGTTCTGTTTATGTTTGTAAGAGCCAATCCTGATAAGGAAAGACTGTGTAAACTAAAGTATTGGAAATACTTTGCAGAGCTACCTGAAATGCTTTTAAAATTTTTCTCACAAAGAAGCATTCAGTTTTAAGACCTCTGTTCTCCAGTGCACGCTCAAATTGCAAACCAGCTTAATAACAATGAGAAGAAAGAATTGTTTTGTTAGGGTGGAATTAAGTTGCTGTAGGTATTTGGGCAAGTGCTAAATTTAACAAACAGACATGTAACAAGGTTTTCCTCTATTCTTTTCCAACTATTTCTCTTTTCCAACTGTTATCCAGCTTAGAATTTTCTTCATGTTCTGCTGCTCTGTACTTTACTTAAAGCCATAGTAAGCAATAGGATATGCTCATAAAAGAACAAATAGCAACCTACTATCCAACATAAGATGCTAATGTTAAGAAATATGATACAAATTAATTTTGTCGGTAGATAATGTCTACTGAAAAATGGTAGTGCTTCGAGGAAATGTTGCCAAACTCTGATGACATGGGCAGGGGAAGAAAGCAAATGCGTTTGCTTTTTTGTGTGGTGCAGCACTGGTCTACATGTGATGTCGGCATTACTGATAAGCTCCAGCTGGCTGTGGTCAGGAGTCAGTGGCTTAGTTGGTATTAATAAATCTGTTTTACTGTTGAAAATTCTGGTTTGCCGAGAGCCCTTCAGATAGCATTAATGATACAAATATGATGATATTGGACCTCTGAAGAAGAGATCTTTAGTCAAACTAAAATAGTTGGATTCTCCCAGTATTAATCTTTTATGGTCTCTGAAGCAGGCTTGCTGATAGGAAGCTGCGAAGAGTGTTATCCATTCTCAGAATATGCATCATTACCACAGTTCTTATCAGAATAATCTGAATGGTGTTGAGGCTTGTGCAGCATTTTCACTGTAACAGTTTCTTGCTTTTTTTGGATTAATTAGTCATCCTTTTTGCACGATTAGAAGTTGTGGATGAACTCTAAGTCACATAGCTCTGCACAATAACTGGAATCCACTCTTGTGGAACAGATGTATGAAATATGCCAGATGCAGTGCTGACTTTAACACGTCAAGTGAAGCAATGGATTCATTCCTTAAATAGGTTGCAAACATACATTTGGTGCTACTATTTAAACTCAACATTGGAGCCTGAGAGGTTTGCTTACAATTTATGCTGTCTGTAGATAGTGCAAGCAAAACAATTTTGCTTTGTTTCTTGAGGGGGAAAAGGTGCATCCTTTTGAGTGAAGTACTCTTAATGTTATTCTGAACAGCTGACAAATGCTGTTTTATGTATGACCTCTAAAAAATTAGCCTATTTGTATTAACTGGTCGGGTCACTTTAACCCAAAGGGTTTAATCTGCTATTGTTTTAGAATTTACAAATACCCATGAATACTTATGTAATAACCTAGAAGCTGTCTCTAAATAAAAGAAAAAAACCAACCCAGAACCAAACCTTCCCTGAGTTTATCTGATGTGTTCTACTAACTTATATAAGACCTTGACACTGGTGCCCATTTCTGTTCTTCCTCTGTTTTAGGAAATCTAGCAAAGTTTTATTTTAATCTCTTTGTGTTACCTAAGACTTTTCAGGTAATATTATGGGAAATATCCTAATGAAGACTGGGGACTAGTTAGTAATAGCATTTATATGGGCAGCTAAATGGCATTTAAAAGTGAAATTCATATCGGAAGCCTGTTGTCCAGGATGAGGCTGTAGTGTTTGACATGCTGTATGAATAAGGAAGAAATAAAGGAATATTGGATTACCAGAAGCAGTGTAGTATTTTTTGTGTTTGTGTTTGAGATTAGCCATTTTAGCATCAGATCACTTTAATGATGCTCCAGATTAGAGCTACTGGTGTGGGAGAAAACCAGGAAAGTTTGAAAATATTTGATAAAGCCTTTCCTTAAAAGAAACAAGACCAAAACAAAGGCTGAAAGCAAACCTTTTTGATGTGAACGTCATTTGATCCTATGGAGTCTAACTCTTTAATTTGAATCCAATATTTGTACTGCAAAGACTAAATCCTTGATAGGATACGATATCTCTCAGTATTTAGGCACCACCATTTGTTTATGCTGTTGCTTGATGCTTTGTCAATCTACAGCAGAAAACTTTAGGTTTCAGTATTAGAATTCAGAATTTCTAGTTTCACTTCGCTCCTGCTTCTGTCTTGATACGGTCTTTGGAGTCCTTACAGAGAAAGGAGAAGTAGGACTAAAAAGGGTAGGAATACGCGGAATTACTCTTTTTCTGGTCTCACCATTAGCTTGGAGGCAGGGATAAGAGAAATGAAGCTCTGACCTTTTGGTGTCTTGGCTCTTCGTAGTTGTTGGCTTGAGGAATTGAATGTATTCCAGAGATGACATGTTCGCTGAAATTTCAGCCGACTGAAAGACTATAGTCTTTTCAGCTGGTGGTTGTTTCTGTGTACTTGGTAGGCTCCATTGATAGTTGAATAATAAACCTCCTGCCTATTGTTTGTTGTTGTTTGGTTTTTTTTGTGGAGTTTTAAGGACTTTTGTATAAGTAAGAGGGAGGATTTTTCCTTTGATGGTGTTGATAGATGATAAAGTTTCTGTAATCAGAGATAGCATGAACCTTCAGAAATAATTCTGCATTTTTTTTCCTGCTTTATGTGCTTCAAGGAGGAAAATGTTACACTGTAACTCCAAGGAAAACATTCCTTGCTGGAGTTGCTTAATTCCTAGAGTTTCTGGAATTTAAGGCAATGCCAAGTTCCATCTTTTCCTGGATTACCTTGATGCAATTGTGAGTTAAACCACCTGGGGCTTGTTAGAAAAAGCAAAGTACAGGCTAGTCGGGGCAGGGCAACAATTACATTAAAATAGCTTTCCTGAGCTATATAGGGAATATAATCACGCTGATGGTTTTAAATAGTTAGCTTCAAAATCAAAATTAGGCATTCTGGTTGGGAAGTTCAAAACAGTGGCAGAAACTTAGTCCTCTTTTTAAAACAGCACAAACCCTCATACCCTACCAGCATTATGAATTGAGAGTGCTGCCTTGGCTAAACTTTGAGCCCTGAAATGATACTTAGGAAGTCTGCATAACGAAATTTTTATGAAATTCTGTTTACTCTTGTTTAGAGGTTTATTGTGCTTTATTATCCTTTCCCAGCTTCAAAAAAGGAAAAAAGGGGGGAGGAGAGAAATAAATGTGTGTGGAGGGAGAAATAAATTGATTGAATCCTCTGATGAGAACAATGCATAAAACTACTCTCTACCAGAGATACTTTGTAGCTAGAGAGATTTAAAAAGACAGTAAATATGAAGGGCAAGAAAATAACAGAGGGCTACAATTAACATGGATACACCAGTAGGCTGATTTCCAAAATTAGTTTGTTCTGGTTATTGTTTCTAAGGTGGCAGCAGCAGTTTCTAGTTCTGTACTAGGTCATGTATAAGAGGAAGCCTTTGGCTTTACTGGCAATTCTTAGGTACTCGAGCCATGTTCTACAAACGGGGAAGAGCGATGGGAAAAAAACCCCCACTTGTTAAAGAAAATTAGTTGGAGACGAAAAGTAGGAGCCTGTCTCAGCAGAGTTATTTTAAATGTCTACCTGTTGGGTTTGGTTGGTATCCCTGTACTATATTATGAAACCAGATGAATATAATCTACCAATAATTACATCTTGTATTAGCTTGGCTCTCATTAAAGATTAAAGACTTCATTTTGTGAAGATTTAAATAGAAATAAAGCCTTATTGGGATAAAAGGAAACAGAGGTTACCTAGTTAGGTGGCACCTTTCTTTTGATTTGTAGTCTTCTAAACCATGGCTTCTGAGGATATGCACTTGGGACAATATATATAAACCTAATATTAGGGTTTATTTTTCTTAGTTATTTTTGCAAGTTACATAGAGGTTTCCTTTTTTCTTGAACATGAGCTAAGGGAAACCATGCTCTTGAATTCTCATGCTGTGACATTCCTGTTTTGCTGAGAAAAAAAGCTTTAGCTGATGTGCTTGTAGCATACAGTAGGGAGGTTGAACCCTTTTACAGATATGCATATCAGGAGGCTTATAGCAGGAGTGATTGTATCTAAACACAGAGACAACCAAATTGCTGCTTTGTTTTGAGAGCTTGCAGAACCCAAATGCATGCAGTTACCACTGCGGTGCTGATGTGTTCATGTGACTTTTAAATCTCCAGAAGATTCCCTAATAGATTCTTGCAGGGGACATGGAAGTATGAGTGAAGTTGGCCTGTTGGTTATGTGATAATGAGTTATGTGATATGAGTAAACAGCATGGAAAAAGTCCCATGAAAGTACTACTCCAGAGGAGAGGCTTTTTGAGTGATGTCTGTCCTTGCAGAGTAATAGCAACTTGCATGCACAGAATTTGTGTGTCTCTCTACCTATTCCTGCTTGTCTGATTTGTTTTAAATAGCTCTAGTTTTGTAATGACCTCATATTTGCACTGTATCTTGAATCACAGCAGTGAACATACTTTTCTCCTCCCACTAGGAACAGGCTAAATTTGTTGGGAAACTATTTGGCAGTTGTATTCAGTTCATTCTGTTTGAAAAATATCTCAACAGCTGGTTGCTATAGAGTCATTATATCTCTTCCAGATTTTAATGTTTAGTGGGTTGGATACAGTGGGGAGGTTATTGGCAAGGTAACTGAAAAAATGTGTTAAGTTCTTTCTCTCCTGGGATGATGCTGGCTTAGTGCCTCTTTGTAGGACTTCTTTATTACTGTTTTTCAGTGGCCCGCATGAGCAGTGCTGTTGGTGGATTCTGTGACCTCTGGCACTGTGTATGTGGTTACTCATATTTTTGGCCAGGCTGTAGCATTTTAATGCTATGGCTCACTTTTTTTTTTTCCTACATGCCATGTATCAGTTCATTTGGTATACTAATCTAGAGATAAGCATTTAAAAACTAAGGTTTAACTGAATTTCTATTACAGGTCTGCAAAACTTAGCTTTATTATTGGGTATAGTGCAAAGTCAGATCTCCCTTGCAACAGTTAGATACCACTTGGAACAATTGTGATTGTCCACAAGCTTTTTGGGGTTTTGTTTATTTTTTTTTATGTAGTCCTTAATTCATAAATTATTTGGTTATGTTGCTGGGGTGTGATACTCTGAAATTCCTGTTTTCCAAAGCAAATCAATTCTCAAAAGAGAGAACCTTTTCCAGTGTTGAATTGCCATATGCAGTCCTCTAGAAGATGAGATCCTAAGGATTTGTCTGTGCAATCTAACCTTTTTTTTTTTTTTTTATTATTCAGAAATAGATCAGCCTGAAACAGAGGCTATGGTCAGGATGGTTCATGCACTTCATCTTGTATCACTTGAGAATTTTTTTGGAATGGCTCTCCCTCAAGGATTTGACATAATCGATGTGTATTGTAATGTCTGTGTATCGTTTTGTGTGTTCAGGCAGGTATGTTTAGTTCTGCCTTAATATCCTAAACGTTGTAGTTTAGAGCAGTCTGATAGTTTTCTTAATTGTTAGCAATGAAATTAATTTTCCAGAAAGACCCATGGATTGTACCCAAATTCTGAAGCATATTCATGAAACAGAAAAGGTAAAGCAGAAAGCTTACTACTCTGTGCAGCCTGATATCAGCTACCAGCTGTCATTTCTAGCTTTAGCTCTGACATACAATTTACTGTTTTAGGAAAGTCTGTCTACCTCTTCCATTGTTGTCGTTGTTAAGACAGTAGGTTTCTTCCTAGTGTTTCCTGATAAATAAATAGTACACATTGTCCTGAGGTATTGCATTTTCTTGCTAGTTTTCAATGTTTGCACTGTTACCTAGTTCCTTTGTCTCTATTTCAACTTAATTCTTCTAACTGGTACTTTTGACTCTGAGGATTTTAACACTGCATGATTTGACAATGTACTAGCTGCTGGCAGTCGGATTTCTTGAGGCCTCAGTTAAGACTTAATTTTTGGGCTGTTAAACCAACAGGAACTTTTCAAAAGGTGAAAGTAATGATTGCAGGGTTGGCAGATGCTGATTTTTCTGCTGGACCTAATTCAAAATTCTTTCTCTTTTGTTAGCATCTCAAAGGAACTAGAGGTGCTGTTTGTTTTCTTTCTCCCTATTCCTCAAGCATTCCAATTCTCAGCTGTACAAGCAGTGATTAAAAGAGCTATAGACAAATGTATATCCCAGATCCTTGTGTTATTCTCTCAACTGTCATCATGTATTTAGCATTTAAGAACTGGTAGTCAAAATAATTAGTGAGATTTTTCAGCAGGTCTTAAAGTATGAACATGAACTGTTGCCACACAGAACAACTCCTGTAGCTTGAAACAGTTGTCATGGACTGATATAATTCTTTGGAGAACTAAAAATAAAAACAAAAAAAGAGGTGTGAGTAAATGGCCTATCTTGGCAGTGCTTGCTGCAGGGCTTTATTGAGGACTAGTTGATGCTGCTTTTTTCCTCCTTTAAGCATATGAATTGGTATTTTTTTAATTGTACTTTTATCTTGCATAATTTGGGGTTTCCTGCTTAAATGTAGCACTAAACAGCTGTATATAAAAGGAGTACTTAAGAGTACTTGGATTCTGAACTGTCAGCAGCAGTATTTAAGCAGATGAGAACTGTGGCATGTTCATGTAATTTTATCTCTGTGGGTACTTTACTTTCTCACATAAATGAGCAATAGAGTTGATTTGACTTATGTATGAGATTTATGCTAGTGCTGCTCTAAAAGCTTTAAAAGTGATAGAAAATACTATTATAGCTTTAGGAAAATTAGTTATTGCTGATAGGTTTTCAGAGGAAATTATTTTAACAATCTTACTCTTGTTGTGTCCTACACTTAACTATAATTTATTGCTTCATAGGACCTGTTCACAACTTCATAACTGAACATATCTAATAGAAAATGCATACTTGGCATATTTAGTGCCTCCATTGGTTCTTGATTAGGCATGTGTTCATTGTTCTGATGTGAGATGGGGGTTACTATCTTTTTCTTTCCCCAAAGGGTGACAAGTTAATTCTGATGCAGAAGTTCTTATTTTTTTCCCCCTGCAAATAGACAACTCTTCAGAAAGTTCATTTTGTCTTTTACCTTTTATTTCAAGTAACAGTAAATGCCATGTGTATTTTTCAGGAGAGTTCAAAACTAGGTGGTTGAGTTTTTGAGAAGGGCTTTTTTTTGTCTAAGGTTTGATTGTGTTTCAGTATATGTTTTTTTTTTTTCTGAATAGCTGACACATTGACAACTTATTTTTTAATGTAAAATACCTTTAGCCTACACTTGTACAGCAAGTGACTACAAGAAAATCTTGCTTGCTATCTTAGAGGGTAACTTATTAGCTGTAATGACAGGTGAAGGACTAGATGCTTCATTATAATGCCAGTTTTTTGGTTTCAGGTCTTAAATTCAGAATGTAAGTAATCAGAAATGTATTTTTAGAATTGAAAGTTTATTTTTAAAATCCTGGCATTTGTCAACTCTTCGGGTATGCTGTGCTGTAGTGGAGCCAGCCACTGCGAGTTGAAAAATTACTGCTGAATGTACTGCCAGTTATGCTAGCTTCTGCTCTTTCAAGCTTCATTCACAGCTGTCCCCAAGCCTCTTCTGATGATGTCTCTGCTGCAGAAAATGGCCCTCAAGCTATCTTCTGGTGAAGTCATAAGACTCAGCTTTTGAGGCAAATTTGCCTCTGTTTTTAAGAAGCCGGATGGAGAAATAAAGTAATCCTGATCTGATTCAAGATTGAAAGCACCCTAAAAATTCTCAAGAAATTAAATGAATGGGGACTGTAATAATTTTGGCTGTTGGGTTTTAATCCACTACTGCAAGTGTGAGCTTAAAATTGTGCAAACCTTAGGTGCTATAAATTCTACAATCTTTTCATATCTGTCATTCTCATGTGAAGATATAACGTATCTGTTAACACATTTGTAATGGAAAATGTAATTTGTAATCTTAAACTATAGATTTCTGATATTTCTTCCTTATGTATAAATATATATTTATATATGTAAACCTGATCTGACCTACAGATGTCATCCTGTTAGTGAAGTGAGGTGCATTCCTGTTATTCCAATAAAAAGAGATTCCCCTTTCTCCAAGTGATACTTGGTACCTAGTGATACTTTTTTTATTGCCATATTAATACTAAGTACCTGTTTGAATGACTAAAAAGTGGAAAATCCAGAAAACCTTATACTACTTACTCAATATGGTGCTTTTTAGAAGAAAACTTATTACGGTAATGTTTTCAACTTGAGAGAAGTGTATTAGGTACAGTAGTGTAGAAGTGTATAAGTGCCATGGATACTGTGCTCTATGAGCTGGAAACTGAGTGATTGTGAGAACTAATCAGTCAAATTAGTGGATTACAGCCACCTAAACAGCTAGAAAAAAAAAGAAAATTTTGTATGTAAAGTCCAATTTTAAGATGAGATCAAAACACACAAGAAGGCAGAAGAATTTCTTATTCACTATTTAAATTTGAGAGATTAAAACTGCTCCAAGTAAGAAATATCCTTTGCATCAGAGGAACTAAATTAACTAAAATAGCTCCGTTATGGTAGCATACATATAACATTCCTTCTGCTATGTGTAGTTGAATGAATTTTTAAATCTTACTACATCTGTGTGTATATATATTCTATGTGAGCTGTTTATTTCGGAATCTTTCTGAGCTTTGTCTGCGTTACTTTATCCCGAACTTGAAATCAGCATAGAAAGAAAGGATCTCTCTTGAGATTAAGCTTAAGGACTAGACATATTTTCTTGTTTGGGAGACAGATCAGTAGATTGGTAGCTATCAGTGTACATCTTTCATCTTATCACTATAAGAGAATAATATGCTGAAGGTGTACAAGTTTAACCAGCTTTTCAGGAGCTGGAGTTGTAATGGTTAACAAAGCATGGGAAATAACATTCTGTAATTGCCCTTATTTTGTTACTGATGTCAAGATTTACAATGGGGAGAAGTTAGATTCATAACCTTTATAATTATGTACCTTAAAGACTACAGATTCCTTTTTTGTCTAGTATGGTTATTTTCTCTTTTTAAAAAATTAGATTTTTAGGCACAAATCCTCATTTTGGTGAAGATGATGTAAATTTATTGACTTGGTCCCAGGATTTTGCTTGGTAAATGTTTAAACTGATACTAGAAGTGGCATCTCTGTCTCATTTCCTGCAAATCATGGCTTTGTCTTAACAGATAATAACTTTCAGTGAATTGAAGTAAGCTCATAGCAACAAACATACTAAGAGAAAATCATCTGGGTGAGCTGCAGCACTGATGACTTTTGTAGGAATTTGAAGTTCATGCATTTATCAACTTGGCTGGAGTCTTTCACTTCTTCAGCGTGTGCATTGCAAGAACCTTGTTCAGGGCTCATATTGTGAGGGAAAATGAAAGTCTTGCAGTCCTTTTGAGTACTTTATAAAAGAAATATACTGACTCTAGGCAAGTTGGAACCTAAAACAAGGTTCTGTCTTCAGATCACTGTTTTGTGTCATCACTGGGTGATGAGTGTAATGTCATCATCTGAGTGTATTTGATCTCAGAAGTGTGAAATGTAGAACGCTTAATCTTTGTGGGTTTTTACACGAGTACTCTAAGAGCTGTGGGAGTTTGTCAGAGGAAATGGCTGAGTTGTAATTGAACTATGAGGTGGATGAACCATGATGTCTGCTGTAGCACCATGCCTTTCCTGCACTTCTTTCAGGTTTGTCTTGCTTCATTCCAAGAATTAAGGCTTAATTCCAAGAATTAAGGCAGGTCCTGCTTGACAAACCTGATCTCCTTCTGTGGCAAGATGACTTGCTTAGTGGATGAGGGAAAGGCTGTGGATGTTGTCTACTTAGACTTCCATAAAGCCCTTGACACCGTTTCCCACAGTGTTCTCATGGAGAAAACTGGCTGCCCTAGGACTGAACAGGCATGCACTCTGCTGGGTAAAAAAAATGGCTGGACAGCTGGCGGTCAGTCACAACTGGTGTTCCTCAGGGCTTAATATTGAGACCACTTCTGTTTAACATCTTTATGAATGATCTTGATGAGGAGATAGAATGTGTACCCTCAGTAAGTTTGCAGGCGACACCAAGTTGGGTGGGAGTGTGATCTGCTTGAGGGTAGGGAGGCTCTGCAGAGGGGCTTGGATGGACTGCATCAGTGGGCTGAGGTCAGCTGTATGAGCTTCAACAAGGCCAAGTGCCGGGTCCTGACCTTGCGCCACATCCACCCCATGCAACACTACAGGCTTGGGGAAGAGTGGCTGGAAAGCTGTGTGGCAGAAAGGGACCTGGGGGTACTGATTGACAAGTGTCTGAATATAAGCCAGCAGTGTGCCCAGGTGGCCAAGAAGGCCAACGGCATCCTGGCTTGTATTAGAAATAGTGTGGCCAGCAGGAACAGGGAGGTGCCTTTTCCTCTGTACTCGGCATTGGTGAGGCCTCACCTCAAATACTGTGTTCAGTTTTGGCCACCTCAATACAAGAAAGACATCAAGGTGCTGGAGTGGGTCGAGAGAAGAGCAGTGAAGCTGGTGAAGGGCCTGGAGAACCAGTTTTATGAGGAGCAGCTGAGGGAACTGGGGCTATTTAGTCTGAAGAAAAGGAGGCTGAGGGTAGAGCAATACTCTACAATTACTGAGTACCAAAAGAACTTGTAGAGAGGTAGGTGCTGGTCTCTTCTCACAAGTAACTAATGATGGAACAAGAGGGAATGGCCTCAAGCTGCACCAGGGGAGGTTTAAACTGGACATTAGGAAAATTTTTTTCACTGAAAGGGTTGTCGGGCACTGGAACAGGCTGCCCAGGGAGGTTGAGTTTAAGAGCTGTATAGATGTAGTGCTTGGGCATATGGCTTAGTGGTGGACTTGGTAGAGTAGGGTTAATGGCTGGACTAGATAGTCTTAAAAGTCTTTTCCAACTTTGATGATTCTGATTCTTTGTTGGCCATCATCTCTGTGACCTTCCTTTGCTACTCCCCATATAAATGTTTCATCTTTGCTTATTTTTTTCTGTCCCTGCTTTTGCTGAGGAAACGGGTCTCTTGAGGACATGGAATTCAGGGTAACTCTTCATAGTACTCAACCTGCTGTCACCACACAACTTCATTGTTACATACCTGCAGAACTGTACTTATACGTGTAGTTGGGCACTAGATAGAGTGTTAAGAACTTGCAAATGTGAGACATTTAATTTAGAGAGTTCAGTAGGCTTGTTTTCATAACTCTCTTAATTTTCTGCTTGAGTCAAAATTGAAAAATTTTTTTAGATCTATTATGTTGGAAAATCAGAGCATTGTATTACAATTTTGCAGTTTGATTTTTTAAAAATTTATTCCCCCCACTGAAAGATAGCCCCACAACCATCATGTGACTTGTAACAAATTTTCTTGATTACTAGGTATTGAAAGACAGATGACTTTTGAAGTACCCACAGGGGAGAAATTTGTAAGCTAAAGTAAATAAACTTCCCCATGCTGCAGATTTGTGACTTACAGTAAATAAACCATTAGCATTAACAATAATGTGAATGGTCTTATCCTCTTTAAGGAAAGGAATTTTTAGCCTGGAAAGAAGTATTAAAGCATTTCAGTACAGGCAATGACACTCTTCAGTATTATTAACCATATAGGCTTTTTTGGTCATTTACAGAAGGTCCCTAACAATGTAGCCTGCTTTTCAGAGCAAGCATGAAAACTGTTGGTCCTTATGGTGCCCTCCCCCTGTATCCTGCATTCTTCAGAGAAGCCATCTTATCAGCTATAAATATTTATATACTGAGAATGAGCACCTCTTTTCTAACTGCTTAATATAAGCATCTTTTTAAAAAATACCCTGTTTTCTGTATGTTGCTTGTGGGTTTTGGCTTTTTTTTTTTTTTAGTTTGTTTGTGTTGTGTTCTGGTTGTCTCTTGCATAGGCTTGAAATAATTCCCAATCCTTGGCAGCAATGCAGTGTTTGTAGGCTGGAACTTGAAGACACTGTTTCAGTGATCCCTTTACTCTCAACTGCTTAGCAGTAAGAAGGTGCTGCTGCGGAGTGGTGTCTGCAACATCCAGCCTCTTATGACTAAAGATGAAGTCTGTCTGTTCTTCCAGTAAACTCTTGCTTGTACCTGTCTCTTTTTGTAGTGAGGAAAACCTTAACCTTGGTGTATGCGTGCTTTCAAGGAGTCTGGATTGCAGAAATACTTGTACCTTTACTGAAATACATGGAAAGCCTTCCTTTTTTTGTGTGTCTTTTTTTGTTTTTTCTCCCTCTGAACTCATTACTGATAATATATTAATCAGGTTTATTCCTGTCCTTGTATCTTAATGGTTGAAGAATCTTTTACCCCAGCCAAGGACTGAAACTTCCTACTGTGGTTGAGATGCAGAAGACTGATTTATTTGCAGCTGATAACAAGTACACTTGTCATCTGGGAAGGAAAATTGTCACATAGCCTTGCACAATTTTTGGTGCCATTCAACTGCACTTGCAGTCGATACAGAAGTGGGATTTATAAATTGGAATAGGTTTTTTCAAATTTCCATACATGTATCTACCATTTACCATTTCATCTTGCAAAACATTTTTCTTTCCCTTGTCCCATTGCATATATCAGTTGCCCAGCCTTGTGGACACACCTGAAATTATTTTGCTCTTTTGTGAAAATTGCTTCTAGGCATTTTAGAGGGGAATTGGCATCCTGGTGGAAAAAGGAAACAGAAAAACCTTACTTTGGGATATATCCTGCCTTTATGCAGTTAAGCCTTTTTTATTTCTCTTCATTAGTGTGTTGTTAAGCATATTTTAAATAGGAAACATTACCTCTAGCAATTGAGCTTTAACATTTAATTGCTTGTTTAAGCTTTATGCAACTTCTATATTCTTGACAGTGTAAGAGAATCCTTTAGCCCCCATATGTACTGTTGCCTGATAAGCAGCCTTTCTAGTGCAATGAAATACCTTAATTTTACAAATGCCCACGGGTTTGTGCTTATCACTATGTGAAAAATAGCACAGAAAGTATTACTATCTGTTCATCCAACATTTGCATTTCTTCCCAATAAAGCTATTTGAAGTGCTGTTTTGTCTTTTCGTTGTCTGCAGGAAGCATATTTGTGTTAAAAGTTGTACTACTATTCTTAGGTAACATCAGGCAGGTCTTTGGAATATTTTTTTTCCAAAGCTGTCTCTTCCTTTATCAAAATACAGACCATTGCTTTAATTGGGTTGTTTTTTAAAAGAAGTATTTAATTTTCTGTAAAGATGAGAACTGATGATCCTACTCATGGAAAAGAGCTCTAGATCTTAGCCAAAGTAAAGCTCTAACTAAATGAAATGGCCTGCTTCATAAAAGAAATTAAGCTTCAGTAACTTACTCCTCACAGTATGGCAACTCAAATATGTTCTCTGTATTCACCTAGGAACTATTATTTGTATTGTTTTACCATCAAAGTTCTTAAAGTCTACTAAAATTGCCTGTCTTTAGGTGATCATCAATTTCAGAGAGACGGGGAGGATTATTAAACTGTATGTTGTATAACAGGTTCTGCTTATTGTATATGTTTCTTATTTGAAGTAGAAAAGAGAGAACTGTGTCCTCAATCTCTTTCTAAGCACAGTTTGTCACAATTTCCTTCACTAAAATGTAGCATTGGAAATTTATTTGCTGTATTATTGTTTTTAGAGAACTTTGGCCAAGTCCTCTTAAAGCCTGTTGTGTGCCAAATAAAATTTGGTAATCTTTGTATGAGTCAGTCCATACATACTTTCATTATTTTTATATATTTATGTAAGTCAGAACAGCTTTGATTGTTTATTCTTTTTCTTATCCTATGACATTTCTTATGTAGTCTCTATTTCTGAAACAGTTAGGATTATTTACAGATGGAATTCTGGTTTCTCCAAGTAAGCTAGCATGTTGTCATGGGTTGAACTTAGCTGGCTGCCAGATGCCCACCCAGCTCCTTACTCACTCCCCTCTTCAGTAGGGCAGAGGAGAAACTTGTGAATTTGAATAAAGACAGGGAGATTACATAACAAGTACTATCATGGACAAAACAGACTTGACTTGGGGCAAATTAATTTATCATCAGCTAAAGTAGATTTGCATAGTAAGAAAAAGGCAAATTTAAGTAACATCTTTCCCTTCTTTATCTCAAGCTAAACTTCCACTCCTCCTTTCCTGACTCTTCTGCCTCCTTTGCACCTGAAGCAAGCAGCACAGGGAGGCTGGGAATGGGGGCTGTGATCAGTCCTTAACAGCATGCCTCTGTTGCTTCTACCTCTGCATGGTTGTTGTTTTGGGTGTTCCCCCTGCAGTGTGTGTTCTCTTCACATGCTGCACTCCTCCTTCAGGATAAACATGCTCTGTCCTAGGGTCCTCCAAATACTGCAGCGTGGGTGACTGCTCCAGTGTGGTCTCTCCATGGGCTGCAGGGCATCCCTGCTTGGGTCACCTGGACCACCTCTTCCTCTCTTGTGTGTCTGACAGGGATGTTTCTTACTTTCCCCTCACTTGCCAAGCAGCATTTTGCCCTTTCTTGCACACACTTTCCCTGAGGTGCCAGCATCTTCTCTGAGGGGCTCAGCTGTGCTCTGCAGTGGGTTTCTGGAATCTCAGAGGGGCTGCAGAGGCAGCTGGCACCTGCACTCCACATAACTGTTTAAACTCATCCTTGTAGCAAAAAGGTTTTAACCTTACTGTTTGATGTTTAAGTGACGTGGCACTCTGTGTAGTTACCCACACAAAGCTTGTGATACATCTGCATTATATTTATAGCTATATACTTCTAATTGCAGAAAAGGAATTAATGTTGCTCTTGATGAAACCAAAAGGGTCAGATAACTGGAATGAATGCAGTACTTGGATCACTGCATTGTACACAAATATGTTCAATCACCTTCTAGTGCTGGGGTCGGGACTCTACCTGTGTGTTAGTGCCTCAGAACAGAGAATTTCCTGGTGTGTGCTGCATTGGTAGCTTTATAGGTCAATAAGAAGTTTTTAGCTTTGTATGAAAGACTTCATAATTAAATGTTAAGAATTTTAAGTGCTTAATATAACCCCATCACCTGGGACTGTAACTTCTTGGAGTGTTTGTGTGACCCCTTTCTGGGAAGCTCTGTTGTAGAAGAAAAAAAAAGTAATTTCAAAAAAAGTTAGGAAAGCATCCTCATTTTCAGGACTTGTTTCAATGCCTATTTTGTTCTTGTTCCAAAGAACAAGCTTCTTTTACAACATCCTGCTCAGTGGTGTTGGGCAATTCACTATGTAATTTTTTATTGAAATTAATTTTTTTAAATTTTATTTTTGAAGTAAAAAACGAGTGAGTCTTTGCCATTCATCTTCATTGTTGGGGTGTTTTCTTTTGGTGAAGTGCAGGGAGGTTAGCCATCCTTTAGTGATGCTACTCATGTTCAGGGCAGGTTCCAGGAATGCTTATATGCTTTAGGAGATCTCCTTTGGAGAGTTTTGCCTTGAGATTAAAGGTCTTGAACTGACGTACTCGAGGAGATCCATATGCCTCAGAAGAAGAAAATAATAAGAGGAGTGAGCCACAGAGAATTACTTCTATTAGTCTGTGTCTGAACAACAGGACTTACTGTGACCAGAAGGAAGGCAAATAACAGGAATACTTGTCTAAATGACATAATATATGTCTGTTCTTGGATCTGAAATTGCTCCTATTATCATACAGAAGAGTTATGGAGACAGAGCTTTGAAGAAATTCCAAGCAGAAGGTACATGGGTGGGAGATGTTTGCTACTGAAGTCCGTAGTGGTGTGATCTAACACAACTACTGAGATGCTGATAAGGCTTAGTGTAGGCACTGAATAATTCCTCCTGTTAAAGCACTATTGAAAATCTATCTGACAAATCTACTATAAAAAGCTGCTTTTGCTCTACCACTGCGTTTATGTAACTGATGATCTCCTTTCCTCTAAAAGTTCAGAAGAGCAGATGCTTATGGAGGACAAACTGACCTACACTGGAGTAGTTCAAAGGACAGAGCCATCTGCATCTTTTCTTCTATCACCAACTTTATCCTACTTATGGTTCTGCCTAGGAGGAGGGGAGAGGGAGTGGACACGTATATCCTGAACTTTCTCTATTTAATACTTGTGCTGATTCTGGGCTTTTTCTTCCTTCTTACTTATCCTCCAGCATAACTGTTATTTTGGGGCAGAGGTGGAGATTGTGAAGTAAAAGAACTCGGGACATTTTATATGTTTCCCCCTTTTTTTCTTTGTCCTCATTTCAAATGACCAGCTGTTATCTTCTGACAAGAATGGGGATTTGCACCACATAGTTACATGCAATTAGGTTAGGCCTACAAGTAATGAAATCTTGGGGTAGAAGACCACCTTGTTGGTTCTGGCCTCTTCCTTTGGCTATCCTTATTCCTCTAAGAACTTCAAGCTGCATTATGAGTCCTTTGATTCCAGCCTGTCTAATGTTAAGAGTTATGATGGCCTACTCAGGAAGAGGATGCACATATCTAAACTGCGTCCATAACTTCTTTGCTTTTCAGTCCCGTGACTGAAAACACAGCTCACAAGTCCACCATCTCTATTGCCCTCTCATTTCTGAGTTTTCAGGCAGGGGTATGAAAAAGGAATCCTTGTGGTTTGGGTGGGTTTAGCTGCTGTGGAGATGAGTAGCAATGATAGATTAAAATGATGTGTTGAGAAGGCAGTATCACTGTATATGTGTGATAATGGACCAGTATGGTGAAACATGGGAGAGTTCATGCAGAGCTGTGTAGTGGGAAACTGTAGGAAAGTGAGGGAAGAAATTTTTTGGGGTACCCTCTGGTATATTTAACAGATTTTACTGACTTGCATGTAATATAGCAGGGTTGGTCTCGCTATAGGAGGTGCCTCAAGGGGCGATGGAAGCAGTTGTGCTGTGATAGTTGATGTAGGAATAAGGAAAGGGAACACATAATCACATTATTCTATAGTTGGGCTATTTCTTGCTTATTTAGTAAAGGAGGAAACCAGGTTACTTGTTACTTGGGCTAGAGAGATTAGAAATCTGATAAAGGAAACACTTTTGGTGAAATAGAAGTGATCCAGTGCTACATGGAGCTTTGAAAACAGCTGTGCTCTGCTCTCTGAAAAGCTGGAGTTAAAAAGAGTGGCTAAGTTAAAGGTGTCATGTGAGTATTAGGCTCTTCTTATAACAGTACACTAATACACAAATAATATAAAACTAGCACTTGGGTGTTACACAGCACTCAGACTTTGCTTTCCTTTGGCTAAGGCCAGAGTCCAGGTTTTGGCCACTTTTCTCTTTTGTTCTGAGTGTATCTCATTGCTTAGTGATCCTTGAGCCATGGAGACAGCTGGATTAACGGTTCTGAAAGAAAAGCATGACTGTCTTCACTTTATGTACTGTAAATAGCGGAACCAATCTGCTTTATCTGATTCTATTAGCATTCAGTATAACTATAAACCATTACTGACAGTTGAGATCACTGCTCAAGTTCATGTTTGCAAAACAAATAGATCTGAGGGTCTAAGAGAGAACAATACTTTAATATCTAGCAGTGATAGCATTTCCTTTGTCCTCCTTACTGAGTAATTCTTGAAGTTAACGCCAGGTTTCTGTTATAGCTATCTCATAGGTGTGGCACGTATTCCTAACTCCAAAATTCTTGTTTCAGATTTTTAGTTTTAGAACTCGTTTTAAAGGGGAAGGAGTCAGAACTTGACAACTGCAGTAGTGTTAATGAAGCTTCCTAACAACAACAAAAAAGTCCCCAAACAAACAAAAACCCCCAGTTTATTATTACACCTCTAAGTAAAGACAGCTAAAAAGAAAAATGGAAAGTTATGAGTGCTAAGAAGCTACTAAAAGTTCTTAAAAAAAAAAAATCATGCTTTGCAGGGTCTGGTGGTTCAGAATGAAGCCAAGAAATATTCAAGTGATAATAAATCAAGATACTAATTTTATTCTTTATAAGGGTTGTAGAAACAGTTGAGCAATGCAGTGGACTTTCCACCATGTTAAATCTTTTAAAATGAAAGCCAGTCATCTCTTTAAAAAGGTACTGTAATGCAGTCACAGTTCACTCAGTACTGGAATTACTGGGTGAAATGCTGTCAAGATTAAGAACAGACCATGTATGTACAAGATTAGAAACAGCCATTCAAATTGTGCTAGCTAGACTATGCAGCAAAATGATCACTGCAGCTTTGGTTGCTTTCCTCCCAGTGTTACCCTATTTGATTAAACTGGGAACTCCTGAAAGGGGGAGACTTTTGCTGTGGTTATATAGCCTCTACTATCCTGCAATATTTTGAGGATAGTGCTTAGGAGCTGTTTGAGTACTGCTGGTAATACATAGTCATAAGCAACATTTCTTACACAGATGAAGATGCAGAGTGTAATGATAATGGAAGATCTCTGGTTATTCAACTCCACATTTCCCACCTTATCGTTTAGTAATAAACTAAACTGCTGCTTGTAATACCCATGTGCAAAATATGTTTTTGTGGTTCATGATCAGATAATTAGCTTTCTGTTCCAAGTTACACTATTAACTTCTACCATGAGTTAAAATGCTTTCTTCCCATAGTTTTCCCAGCTTTGAAATGGGTATTGTCATACTTGTTTACTTCAGAAGGAACGACATTAATGCCAATAACCAGTTATCTAATTGCTTATCTATTGGAAGAAGAAAAAGACTAAATTTTCAAGTAATTAATCTCTGAATTCTCTCTGAAGAAATAATCTTGTATGTTTGTGAAAGACAAATTCTGAGCACCTTGCTTGGGTTAAATTAATTATTAATATTTAAATGTCAGTTAAAGAAATTAGAAATACCTTCACCCAGAAGTGTGTGAATTAATACAGCATGGAAAACTCTGTACTGTTTTAATGAAAGACAGCAAGGCAGCTTTTAATCTAGAGGGCAAAAATAGTTTGTTGTCTGTATCTTAAACTTGTTTGAGAATTTTGAGTGATATAGGTCTGATTTCACCAAGAATGTTCTTCATAACTGTCATCTTGAACTTGGACCATAAGGTCTTGAAGTAATAAACTGTTTTGCACAGCATGTCCCTTATGCAGTATTTGAGAAAGAACAGACTAAAACCTGGTAGTACCTGTAGAAATAGTTGTGGGAGGTTTTCCTGGAGAAACAGTTAAGGCTTATGTGACTGAACAAGATCAAGTGACATGGCAAGAAAATAAACAGACCCCTTAACTGCTTGAGAATTGGTTGTTCATAGAAACACTATTCTGGGGCTTCCACCGCAGTTGTTGATAAATGTCAAATTTAGGTTGACAAATGTCTCCATTTTTCCTGTTTATGGAAAGTAAGGAGTTACTTATTTGTTAGACTGAAATGTCTTCGGGCTTAGAGTGAAGAAGAGAGTGAGTGCCTTGCTACTACACCTGTTGCCTGCTAGGTTGGTTTATAGGGATACTTCTTCCTTTGTGGTCATGTTATCCTTTCACCATAGCAGAAAATGGGTACTGTGAATGCAGATGTGTCCACATTGCCAGTTTGATCATTACCACAGGTACTGAAAACCATCTGCAACGGAGACTAGCTTTGTTAATCTCATGTGGGTGCTTGGCAAAAAATAAAAGAAACAATGGAACTTAACATTTGTGAAGCCTTTTACTGTTAGAAGTCATTCCTGTAAGGAGCAGAAACTCTGAAAAGTTTGACTCGCATGAATGTTGCAAACTGTTTTTATTTTCTAACATCTTCTAAAATTACCAGGCTTTGTGGAACCTATCCTTTTATTAATACTCATCTAAATGGTTTCCCATTTAACATGGAAAAACAAAACCTGCTGTTATTCTGTGATACTCTCACATGACATCCTGCTTGCAGGCATTTTGCCATAATTTGGAATTCTTGGGGTTTTTATCTGGTTGCTTTTGTTTCTTCACCCCGCCCCCCGGCCCTCCACCCTTCCCTTTTTTTCTTTTTTTTTTTTTTTTTTTTTTTTTTTTTTTCTTTTTGTTTGTTTAATTTCT
>JANIJG010007366.1:0-27876 GCA_024611175.1 Megaceryle torquata
TGGAGTATCCCCTTTGGTCAGTTGGGGTCAGCTGTCCCAGCTGTGTCCCCTCCCATCTTCTTGTTCACCCCCAGCATACTCACTGGGGGGGGGGGGGGGGTGAGAAGCAGAAAAGTCCTTGACTTTTGACTGCTCAGCAATGGCTAAAACATCCCTGCATTATCAGCACTGTTTCCAGCACAAAATCCAAAACATAGCCCCATACTGGCTATTGTGAAGAAAATTAACTCTACCCCACCCAAAATCAGCACACTAGTTCATTCAGTTTAAGTGTTTAGAGAAAACAAAGTACTTGTTTTCTTAATCTTTACTCACGTCTTACCTGCTAATCTGAGCATTCTACACTTTTCCTTTGAAAACATATGACAAAGGAGGTCTATTTATTGTCACTTAGAGTCACAGAACTGGTTTGGTTTTAAGATAAAAAACTGCATTACAGCATAGATTCAGAAGGCTTCTTAAAGCAAAAGAATAACTTAGTACCAGGCAACATGCCTTGTCTTTGGGAGCCAGGTGAAGATATGCTTTCAGTCCCACTAAAGAAAAAGAACTCATCAAGTGTTTAAAAACTGTACCTCATGAAAGAATGAAGGAAAGACCTATTATTTAAGTGTGACAAATAACAAATGTTAAGTAAAATAGAAAAATGCTTTATATATCTTCAAAATAAAGGAATTATGTAATGACAGAGTGACAGTGTGATACATCTGAAGCAAGAATTTTACCTGGCCTACCCTCCCATCAGGCCAGATGGGAGGTTTATGAAGCAAGGGAAACAGGAACGTGACCGTCCCCATCCTACAATACAGTTAAGGCGAGCAGCACAGACTGGATTTTGGCAGTGTTCAGTATGACAATAAAGCCTACAACTCAGTATTACACATTCATGTTGTGTTACAACACAGCAGATAGCAACTATAACTGAGAAAGAGAACTACGTTATGATTAAGTTGGGTCCCAAAAGAAAGTCAGTGCAATTTAGCATGATTCACTATATACACAATTACATTTTTCCTTACTTCATATGTAGTCCATAAATACCTGTCTGCACCAGACACATTATTTCAAAAGTCTAGTTTAATGAGCAGCAGTGATGAGCAGCTGTTCCAGAACAGTCTTTTTTAAAGGACATCACTGTGCTATACTTATCAACCTTCAGAAGTGGGCCACATAGAAGCACGATGGGAGGGAAGCAAGTGCAACACTGGCTGAAAGAGACAAGTTTACCTCATAGATTGGGAGCGTATCTGAATTCCAGGCATTGATTCTGGCCTCATTTACATCTACAACAGTAACTTTGATACTGGGACACATCTGCGCAATTACACTACAGGTTGGCCCACCAACATAACCAGCACCAATGCAGCAAATCTTCTTAATTTCAAACATGATTGCTCTAGGAAGAAGAGGGGAGGGGGAAAAAAAAAAAAAAGAAAAAAACCCAGGAGTTAAGTGAAAACACTGTACAACAATCTAAGGAAATAAAGGAGACTTAATGATCTCAGATTTTATCATGCCCCACAGTAACGTTTTCTTACAGCTGATCTCTTGAAAGGAACCGCAACGCCTCGCTGCTGCCCGGGAAGGCTGTAGAGCCAGCCCCGCTCCGGGAGCGCCAGCACACGCAGGCCCGTGAGGAAGCTTTCTCTGTGGTCGCTTTGAAGCCTTCTAGCGTAAATACCACCCCCTCAGGCCGAGGAAACGCTGATGCCACGATACTCCCAGGCGTGAGCGGAGACCGCTGCTGCTACAGGCGGCACGCAGCGGGGAGGGACGGGCAGAGTCGCGTCAGGCCGCGCTCGGCCGGGACCCCCGGTCCGGGCCTGGCTCCCGCCCTGTTCCCGAAGCACCTCGGCCGGGAAAGGCGCCGCTGGCGCGGAGGCCGCAGTTCCAGCCTCCTCCTCGGTGGAAGGAGCGGGCTGGGTGCCGACCCCGCTTCCCCTCAGGCGATTCGGGCCGCGGCCGACCTCCGCGGACTCCATCCCCAGAAGCCCAGCGGAGAGATTCTTGCCGGCCGCGGCGGAAAGAAGCACCCCAGCAGCCAACCAGCCCCGTGCTGGGGGTCAGCAGTTGGCAAGAAAGGCCGCGGCCGCCCCCCCAATAAGCACCGCAGGGAAGGCAACGCAAGGACCCACGACCGGCAACCGCAGCCCAAAGACTTACTGCGGGCGGGCGCGGTCCCGTCCCGCCACGGCGGATGGAGCTGGAGGGCTGTGTGAGGATGCTCGGCAAGCTCAAGGCGATGCTCCCCTACAAGCACAGCAGGGGCAGAGAACGGCTATTTAAAGAGCCGCCCCGGGACCGAGGCGGCTGCTTCATCCCGGGGACGCCGAGCGAGCCCAGTCCCGCCTCCTGCCTTCTCCCGAGGGCGGAGCCCGCCCGCCCTGCAGTCTCCGCCCCGCCGCGCTGCCGGCGAATGGGAGCGGGACACCTCAGAAGGTTCGCTGGCCGCGCAGGGCAGGGCTGGCCCCAGCCCCGCCAGCGCCACCGCCCAGGCAGCTGAGGGGCCGCAGGGTCCCCGGGTCCGGCTGGGACCTCCGCGGCCGGGCCTCGGAGGGGGCCTGGGCGGGCCCCGCCGCAGTGCCTGCCCTCAGCACTAAGGGGGGGGGGGGCGTTACTCGGGGCGGGACCGTGCCCCGGCGACCCCTGTCTCGTGTGTTGCTGTGAGGAGGTTTTACACCTCGTTGCCCTGGCTGTATTTTGGATTGTTCTGTAGCGTGGCAGCTGGAGCGGGGCTGGTCTCGCTACCTCTTTCTGGGAGAAGGGTCTGGGTTGAGGCCTGCCCCCCCCCCCCCCCTTCCTGAGAGCCACTGGAAGGGTCCCCAGACTGTCTCGTCCCCAGAGACGATGGGGACGGGGCTGGCTCAGTGGGGAGCGAGAGCTCCTCCGGGCCCCACCGCAAGCACTGCCGGAGCCCTCGGGCAGCGCTGGCTTGGTGTCAGGCTTGGGCTCCCGGGGGAGGTCGGGTGCCACTGGTGAGCGGGGTGCCTTGCCTCGCTGTGCCCCTCTTCTGCCTCGGGATGTTATTAGAAGCACCGTGAATTTTGGTGGTCAAATATGCACGAGCATAGCTTTAGGTCCTTCAGCTGTACTTACTGTGAAACATAAACTCGATGTTCATTCTCTCTCCTGAAGCACAGCACTGTCTCACCAAAGATATGTGAATAGGTTACAGTAAAACATAGTGTTTAAAGTCCAGATTGCAAACATTGCCAGAGTAAGGAAATAAAACGAGCCTGCACTCTCTTGCCCTCATGGTCTGGGATCTCGTGCCTAGCTGTATCAAAGTCTTCAGATACTACTCTTGCCTTTTCCATAGATGTGATAAGTTGTTGGTATACTTGGTCTGACTTTGGAAGCAGAAAGATTGGGAGAAAGCTGCCATCTTCTCCAATGTGTTCCAAGTTCACTTACACTACACCTCCTAGAAGCTGGGATTTTGGTTGGTTTTTTTTTTTTTTTCTGCACTGGCAATACTGCAGTCATTTATGCTTTTGACATATTGCAATTTATATGTTAAATGTTGCCAAACTATGTGAATAATATATGTATATTCTTGATAACAATGCAAATAAAGTATTGCCTTGTTCTTATATGGCATTTTTGTCCATAGATGTTGAAGTATATAAAAAATAAATTGGAATAATCATCTTTGGTTTATGTTTTATTCTGTTATTATTTTACTCTGGAGAATCTGATCTTTCCCTAGAAGAATCTGTGCCTATTAAGTGAGCACATACTCTAACTCACTTGTCCATTAGAAATGGTGCTGTAAAATATGCGTGTTTCTGCTGAAAGAGCTTTCTGAGGTTTGCACTCTCAGTGCAGGATCCTGGAGGAGTCAGTGTGGTTGGCCAAGGAACTGCCTGGCAAAGGTGCAGCGTTCACCGTGTTTATCCTGAAGTAAAATCAAGTAGTGCCTTGTCTCATTGCACGTATGTCTCAATCTTGAACACATCCTTTTTTCCAGGGAAGCCTAGGCAAAGCAAGTAGAAGCTTGGGGATCTCTCACTACCAAGTCAGTCTTGCCTATACTATTACCTTCAAAACCCCTATCTACCTCCTCAGGTCTCAGGATAGCCATAAATGCATACATTTGTACTACTGAGAACATCACCTCATCCCTCTGTGTGTGCCTGTTTCTATCTTGACGATGCCAAATCCCCTTATGATCCTTTACATGGTGGTGCCCAAAGGGTGTTGGAATGGTAAGTGCACTTAGAGCGTGCCCAACAAAGAAGGAGTGGATCTTCTAGAAGCAGCAGCAGGTGCTGTGTGCAAGGCAGTGTTTGTGAGCAGGAGGTTCCCTTTGGTTATTGTTGTGTGTATAGGTGGTTAGTAGTTCATTCGAGTCAGCTAAAAATACCTCAGAGCTACTGCATTTGCTAAGAAAGAGGGAGGGGAGGAGCTTCAGAGCCTTCCTCAGCTTCGGGGGGTTCAGGCACTCTCTTGTGAGAGTGCTGCATCCAGTGGGTTGTAAAGAAGGATGAGACTCTAATTCCCCACCTGCAACTATGCCAGCTTGCCAAGGAGCTCAAAAGGGAATATTTTTCAGGTCTGGTAAATACGGCCCTTTCCCAGGAGGAGAAAGGTCTGGGTTGTAGTCTAGGATTTGAGAGCCATTTCAAGTGTCTGAACAGCTTTCTGAGCAGGCAGTGGGCCCCGGGCTCTTTTCTCTCTTAGCAAAAGGCCTTTGTTGCTAGACTACCCTACACTGGCACCCCCCTGCCTGGGAAGTGGGTCTCGAATTCTGTCTCACAGAATGACACAACTTCCCCAGAAAGCGTGTCGAGGGCTGCCTTTGCTTCCCTGTAACCTTCACTGTGGTGGTGAGGGCACTGCTGGCAGGGGAAAAATGCAGGGCTTGAAATCACTTCAGTGAAAAGGTCAGGGAGCTCAGGTCTTCCCTCGGGTTACAGAGGAAATTCTGAATTACTGTGTGGGGTTTTCCTTGTTACTCCATTCAGGCAGACCCATCGATTACCAGTACATAGAATTGTTTACACCACTGCTCGGAGGCAATAACGCTTATGTAAGGCTTCAGTGCATACGATTAAACCTCCTGAAGCACCCTGCTTGGGAAGCACAGCCCTGGGCTGCTACAAAGCAGGTGAGGCTGATCCACTGCTAGTCATGTTTTTAAATAAAAGTGTGATTTCTGCTCCATTTTTAGGAAGGCTCAGTGTCATCTGTGAATCCTTTAGCAGTTGTAGGGTCAGTGATTTAAGTAATGCAAGGAATGGGATTTCAGGTGCATGTTTTTCTTTAGCACTGCCAGTTGACTAGGTCTGATGGATCCCCGTTCCAGCATACTGACTAGTCTGGACCTCACTCCGAGGCAGCCCTTCCTTCTCACTGTGTGGGGAGTTTGTGCAGCTAACTCGGGGCTAGAAATGCCTTTCTGGGAGGCAATGCCTAAAAATCTGGGGATGAAAATGAAATTTCATAATGCTGATTTCTTGCATGAACAGAAAATTGATAATCCTTCCTTCAAGTTAACAAAACAATGTATAAAAATTGAAGCTCAACAAATTCCAGTTCAAGGCAGTTGTTTTCTAATAGTGATAAGTAACCATTGAAGCAATTCAGACGTGGTCCCTCTCTAGATAGTTTTTCTAAAGGTATTTTCTAGTTCACAGTTTAAATATTTAATGCAAATCTTATGAATGTCAGAAGACATGTTCATAGTAGTCAAGTTTGGCTTTATAATTTAGGAGCTTAATATGTATATTATACAAGATTAAAAAAAAAAAAAAAAGTGCCCTTACCTGGTTGCTGAAAGGTATCTTAGCAGGGCATCCATTCATCTAAACAACAGCATCAGTGAGGGGTTTCCACTCCCCAAATGAAGTTTTGTGCATTTCAGGCTGGGTCAGAAGTCTTCCTGTAGAGTTCATCACAGCGTTGTTTTTTTTTTTTTTCAGGTAACTTCCTATGTGTGTCATTTTGGAATGAAAATTGAGAGAGTTGCTGGTAGGACTGATGAGTCACTGTTCCATTCATCCAGGATTTTACATTTTAAAGATTGTCATTTGCATAATAATTTAATTGTAAGTAATCTGAACTTCCAAGAGTACTGCTTACTTACACATCCTGCTAGGAGATGTCTTTACAGATCCTGGTATTAAACAGCCTGACCTGTAATTTGTGGAAGCATCCATGTCCAAGAAAGGTGTTTATCATAATTAATATACACCTGCTTGAGGACAATAGGCATTTTTAGAGGTACTTGTGTATTTTAGGTTACAGATACACATCAGACAGAGTTTAGAACCTAGTCAATAACCTAGCCTTAGGGGATGGACTCCAAAAGGTATATAACCCAAAAGATACTCTGGTTTTGACAATACATTCCCTTAGGTACCTAAAGGTACATCTTCTGCCTTAGCCTAATCCAGCCTGAGCAGGACAGTTGCCTGCCTCATATCTAAACTTGATCTGATCCTGAAAGTGAGCAATCCCTTTGTTATATGCTCTCATAGACCTGACCTTTAATGTGTGCTCAGACAACTCTTAGCAGCAGGATCAAGCAGCATGCAGTCCAAAGACTTAGGACTTACTTGTTCAAAAGGCTTGGCCAAAGAGAGTGGTAATGTCTTTTTAATATAATGGCTCAGTGGCTAGAGCTTATACCAGCATGGAATTGGACCCTACGTTCTCCTCTCTGCCTCGAAAATAGGGGCGTGGGCTTGAAGGCCATATCTCTGCCTTTCCAGAAATCACCAAGCAAAGGGCGAACTGAATGCCAAAGGTGGGTGGAGGGGACAGTCTTCTTCACCCCTCCTGTACAGCCTGTTCCATTATGCAAGGGAGAAATAATGATTTATGAAGGATTTGTGGGATAAGGGGAAGGGGAGGGAGGAAATGAAAGAGCAAGCGAGTGCATGATTGCATAACTCCTGGCTGGCACCCTGATGTTGGAGATGAGAGGAGAAGCCAGGAAGGAACCCTGGATGTGAAAGAAGTTTCGTATCATATCTAGGGGGTGTTTAATGTCAGACTAATCCTCCACCAGATTTAGCTGATCATTAACTAAAGACAGCTGTGTTTGTGTAATCAGTTTCTGACACTGACATCTGACACAGATTCAACCACCACCATTGTCTGTCAAGCCTTTCGTTAACTTTTGACACAGCACAACCAGGAGGCAACCCCACATGTAGCAGGGAAATCTGAGCTATTTGGCAACAATCCCAGTCTGAGGCACAAAACTGCCTAGAAGGAAGGACAGATGGAAGGACGGAAGAAAAACACAGCTAAAGAGATTACAGAGGGACATGGCATGCATATTCTTCTGGAAAAGGCTCCAGCAGCTGCATAAAGCAGCCATACACCACTTTTGGCCACAGGCAGATGAGTGCCAAAGCTCCTATGTGTGCTGAGAGGCAACCATAAGAGCTAACTGCACAGAGCCAGTGTTGAAAGTTGTTGCAGGAGACATTTTCCACCTGGCACGTCCCTACTTACACCATCTCCTCACCTCCACCTCTTTGTCTCACCAGAACTTCGAATTTGTTGTTTGTTCTGACAGTTTGCCCAAACAGCTTATGATTAATCTAATACAATTTTTTTTTTTTAATGACAGCCATCACTTCTAACTGCAATTATTGGTAAAATTTGTCCCAAAGTGTGGTGAGATTCTGGTCAGTGTGCCCATTTGTATAGGCCCCAGAACATCTGGACAGTAACTTCAGCTGGACTCATGGACAACTTTGCAATATAAGAATCAAAAGCCGTGCAGGATTACAACAACATTTAAAAATCAGAGGAAGGCCACCCTGAAAACTCTGATGAGAATGCCCTCTCAAACCCTCTTCTTTTCAGTTCCTGCATGACGCTGTTTTGTTTACCAGTATATGACCTTCTGCTAATTAGATTATTTCAACCTCTCAGTATACAAAGAAGTTATTCACACTTCCTCCTAGGCATGATTACATTTGACAGCCTTATCTATTGTTTAGTAAACACCTTTTTTTTTTTTTTTTTCTCTTTCTTTCCCCACTGCCTTCTGATGTTCTTCTGGAAGCCACACACATTACACCAGACATCAAAGCTGTTCCTTCAAATCAAAGCAGTGCTGTGGGCAGCAGCATTGTTTTTCTGAACATGTAGCATGCTGTCTCCCAACAGGAGAGTCATTTCAGGCATAACAGCCATTTCAATAAAACGATCAAGAAGCCTTAAATGCTAAAACTAATGCAACAGAAGTTTAGAGCAGCCACATAAGGCTCTGCTTTTCATCACAGCCCCATTGGAAAGAAATCACCTTGTAGCATGATGTCTTTGAAGGGTTTTACTCAGCTGAGTTGTCCCATTGTTTTAACAGCTGTTCACATTAAATAAGGTGAAGATTTGATCCACTTTTACAGTACAGCTAAACATAAATTTGGCTTAATCTCTTCCCCCTTCATACTGAAGCCCAACAGAAGCATACATCCAGAGGCGGTGCCAGAGACAAGATGCACTTGTGATTCAAATTTCAAGCTAACATTTGATAAAGTGGGAAAATGACACTCTGGATTTTCTATTTAATCTATATGAAACTGATTATGGAAAACAAGGCTGCGTGAAATCACTAAGAGAGATGAAGAAAAGAGATTTTTACTCAGCATCACCACAATAACATAGCAGATTTTGATGTGTTTACATGTAATGCTTGGTGTAGTGCCCAGTCCTTACATGGGCTTCTGTGGATCATTTTTTTGCTAATGATACTCAGTTCGCCATTTAATCTACAAGTTCTGCTCTAAACTGAGCTCCTACACCTTTCCTAAGATTTACTTTTTACATCAAAGGAATAGCTGAGACCTTCAGAATGTTGTACACATTGGAGGAAGATTTTTGTTGGTCTGCTTAGGAAACATATTTTCTTGGCTCTAATATCTTCTCTTACATTTTAAAAGTATGTTTTGCAACAGAAGAAATCAATAATCTTGAGAATTCTAAAAGATTTTTAAAACAGGTATAAGAATTTTAAAACAGGAATTATCTTGATAACTTCAGTCACACAAACTATTCCTCTCTTTCATCATGAGTATCTTGGAGGACCTAATAAAACCCATAAATGCACAAGATTCCTTTTTTTTTTTAAAGCTTGCTACTTGTCACCTTTGATTAGAAATTACTGCTGTAGTTTCAATTAACATTATATAAAATATTTTACAATATCACTTTCCATACAAGCAAGAACAGTGAAACCTTTGAAAAGTTGGATATGTATGGTGAATTGGTATTTATTGTCATGTGTTGGAATACATTTGTTTCAGATACCCTCTTTCACCAATGCTCTTACCTGTGGATGTTAAAAAGGAAGCCAAATTCTTCTAGTTATTATATTTAACTACAATGTGCTTGTTATAGGAGTTGACAGTTATTTTGATACAACACAGGTTTAATTACTCCTCTATGAAAAGAGACAAATCTTAAGCTGATGTCAATAAGTGTCACTCCCTGGAAGGCAGTAAGAGTTGTGCTGTTTTACAAGTGAGGATGTGTTACATTATGGGACAGTCAGCCTCTTCCCCCACCCCAGGGTTTGCGTCTTTGCAGTGAACTGCACTGTAGGCTGTTGGTTGGTACTGAACAAGTAAAAGCAGAAGGAGAAAATAATGTAAGTTGTCCATTTTTTGCAAGGAAACCACTTAATGTTTACAGAATATTTTTCTGCAATGATTTGATGTATTTCTCCCAAAGATCCTAGATAGAATACTTTTTTTTTTTTTTTTTTTTTCAGGCTTTGGGGCAGAATAATCTTCTCCACTTACCTGGTGGTCTTGAAAAGCCAGGACTCATGAAGATCTATTCTACGCAGGTAATTTAAATTTGTGGTAATTTCCTTTTTGCATCACTTTTCATAGTAGGAATGTGAATCCTTGGCAAACATTTTAACAGGTGTACTTTAAAAATAAAGTTTAACTTCAGTTTTAGGGGTTATTTATAACCTCATGTTTGAGAAAAAGGGTAAATCTTTATAAGCAGACATGAATGATCTCAGATTAAGATCACAGAGTTTCTAAATTGATTTAAATGCCTAATGCATTTGTTATTAAATTATTATTTTCAAAATATTATTACTAAAACTAAATTAAAATTTTGTTTCTGATTCTCTGGTATTTATTACCACTATCTCTGGATAACTGTATATTATTTTAAACACTAATGCTCCCCTGGTCTTTTTTTCCTTGGATTAACACGGGAATCTCTAATGTGGGATCTGAGCTGCTGCTGAGGCAGTGCTCAGCTTTGCATGCTTTGCTGCCAGAGGAAGAAGAGTGGTGCACTCCATGGGAACAGTAAGGAGGAAGCAGCAGATCTCTACTACTTCTACATGTTACCTTGGATCTATTGGAGCATCTTCCTTCCTCAGGGCAGCCCTTGGTCCAACGCTGCCAAGAACTGGGACTAGAAAATAGGTTACAAATCCCAAAGTAGTAGGATCTGATCTAAAATGAAGTAACATAATTGCCATATTTGCCCTCTGTCATTACTTTTTTTACTGTATTATTTCTAACTTCCTAGGTTGCATAGCTACTTTGAAGAGCAAAAGAGATATCCATATTGGCCACCAAGGTATCTTCAAACTTTGGAAACTGCTTATAATTTGTTGACTTGCTTGAGACACATACAGAAGGCAAGTGTCCATTAGAAAAGTCAGAATTTATGTTTTAAAAGTTACACAGAAGACATGCTATTATTACCCATATTTATTTTTATATGATTTTAAATTACCTTAGAAATTGATGGGTTGATGCAGCCCTACATCTTATACAAGGACTAAGAGACAAAGACAAAATGTTATTAACGATTGCTATTTATTTTGTTAAGTCAATAAAAAGTGCATAGTACAAGCCCTTTATCCCAATCCAAGTATTCAGTAGAAGATTACCAGGAAACTGCAAATGGCACAGATGATTTTTTGTTTGGCATAATTCAGACATTTTAAACCACCAATTTACATTAGGTACATCACATCATCACTCTTCCTTTTTCAATCATGAACATTACAAGGCTAAGTGATCTGCAGACAATACATGAATACATATTATTTCTCATTTCAGAGTATAATGATTGTGTTAAGCAGACTCTAAAGATACTATTGTTTTAAGAAAGTTCTAAGCTAAGGTATAATTGTAAACTTCCCTCTGGATTTCCCAAGTTGCTACAACTTGCATCTCTTACTAACCAAGCTTAAAACCCTCACCACAGAATTAGTCATATCCCGAAGCTTCACATGCCACTAATCTCTTCCACACTTCTCAAAATTTACCATAAACATCCGTAACCATGATACAATCACTTCATCACAAACTACATCACTAAAGGCCAGATTTCTGCCACCCTTACTAAAGCTGCTACTAGTACGTTATCTCAGAGTAGTCCCACAAACTTCAGTGCAACTACTTGATGAGTAAGGCACTATTTAACATGAATAAGAGTGGCAAAATACAGTCCTACAATTAGCTACTTTGATTTTAATTAAGAGTGGTGATCTGAAGTTTATATCTTGGAGAGAGTATCTGAATTTAAAAGGCATACATTTTGACGTGGGATAGTGGCCTAGCTCTTAAGTAAAACTTTTTACAATAAAATATTTCCAATGTTTTTTCTTTTACATAGAAAATTTAAAATAGCAATTTACATGAGGAAAGCATACATGTATAAAATCACTGGGACGATTACTTAGAGGAATTTCAAGCAAAGGCAGTTTCTTTAATGTAAAACACAACATTCCTCTGAAAAATAAGTTCATTTGCCAAGACTGTTAGAGCTGCGTGCACATGGTGAGATTTGTAGATACATACAGAGACATTTAAATAAAGTGAACCTGATCCCCAAAAGTGAGGAGTGTCTGCTGTAAACCTCACCAACTTCCAACAGGATGAGAAGTGGTGCTCTGTCTGAAATGAAGCCTGTTTCAGTTGGCTTTTTAATCAATTGGAAGCCTGTTTGATGCATCTGATAGAGAATAATTCTGGCCAAAAATCCTTGGAGAAACATCAGTGTAGGAGATTATCTATATTTCCTTGTTGGTTCAACAAAATGGTGCTGTATTACTTGTTCTGTTCAAAACAGTATCCCAAACAGAAATGTACATGGAAGGCAAAAAGCAAGCACAGTCAGACTGCTTGTCCCAGTGACATCTTTACACAGTGTTTGTGGCCTGTACACCATTAGATGCAATAGGACAAATTCTCTCAGCTTCTCTGCTGCAGCTCCATTGCTTTACATGGCACTGCGCTGATGTCACCGAGAGCACCTGGCCCAATCTTCTTAATTTTATTTATTTTTTAACTTATGCTCCTATGCTTGGGAGCACATTACTCCACAGAAATTCAAAAGGGCAATTACATCAAATTACAGAAGCCTTTCTTCAGGTCTACAATGTACCTTTACAAGGAGGCTTAGCTGGCCTGCCATTTACCCTGAGGAGGAAAACCCTGCACCTGTCAACCATGGGATCTGATGTGAGATTTTTGTTAGAGCCCACTAATACAAACCTTTATGCATCTTAACAGTTAGTTAAGCTCCATAACTCAAGTCCTCATGAAATAAAGGTTTGTAGAGTAAGGCTTTGAATTCCCATATGACTGCTCTACTGACCTTTACAGAAAAAGGCTTCATGTTGGTAACATAAAAATGTTCTTTACATTATTCTCATCATTTTTTCAAACTGATCAAGAAAAATATACAGTGTTGCTTTTCTGTACATCTTTAAAATGTTCTTAAATTAATGTACATTAAAAAAGTCGTTCCCACTTGCTACAATGGGAGATGTGCACAGGTATGTGCACAGCCGCACATACGCACACAAACACACCACACATACACACGAGTATTAGAGGGAGAAGACATGCCATATGGAGTCAACTGCAAGTTTGTTATTTTACAATTGCAACCAGTAGATAAGGATAAAATATGAAGAACTGCTGACAACCATCAGGTGAAAAGAAAAAAAAAAAAATCAAAACTATCCAGTATATGTTGTATACCAAAAGTTGGAAACCTCTTGGTATAATTTAATCCTGTCCAATGTACATTACATCATGGCTAAAAACTTTAAGATAGCAATTATTAAAAGACTATACCAAGTTCTACCAAGTTTTTCTCACTAAATTTATCTTTTCATAAAGTCTATAAGTAAACAAATTCAGTTTTGGAATACATTTTTTTTTTGACAACAGATAGAATAAGATATGTAGTCTATTAATGAACAAGATTAAATTCATTTATTTTTGGTGGTGCAACTTTCTATGTAAGGTTCCCAATATATAAGTCAAAGTTCTGACAATGGCAATTATCACAGTCGTTTATGGGCGCACACACACGCACACACACACCCCGTATAATTCTAGTGGACAGTCTGTGCTTTTGCCACTAACCTATGTTAGTGGTCCAAAGACCAGACTAAAAGCTGCTCTGAACCCAGGGCAAATATAAAATAATTTCAAATTTTCACCACATAACTAAGCTAATAGTTGCAATTACTCTCAAAAGCATAATGCAGAAAAAGTATTAATTAATCTGAAGAAAGGTCAGTAACCTTCCACTATTATAGATGCACAGGGATTTTCTTTTTCTTTCAATGCATATCAGAAATCACTGCAAAGAAATTAGGATCATTGTAACAGAAAGAGACTGAGTGGAATGTCCACAGTAACAACCAAGACCCCCCTGCAATGCCTTATCATTATTCAAATTACAATCTACTTGGAAATGTAATAACATACAAAGCAAAAATTAACTTAAAATCAAAGTTGCTAAAAGCAGTTAATTAAGATAACTGCTGAATGATAATTCTGCTCTATTTAAATGAGAAAATAAATCAGTATTGAATGGGGTTTAGGAGTAATCTGGTCACTTCGTTCATTTGGTCGTGCAAGGTTTTAGCTGATGATCTTCTCCAATACTGAACGCTCTAGTCCACGGGTGGGGCTGGTGGTTCTTGTCCCTAGGGGGAAGGAAGGGCAAAAAGAAAAAAATAACATGTACAGCATTAGAAACAGCACTTCACATAAGAGGATTTAGCAATAAAAGAAGAGTTACATTTGTGTTTTATTTTAAGATCTTTCGCTATCTCTTTCAATATTTAGAGTAAATGAGCATCAAAGAACAGTACCATTTCCTGCATCGATAGGAATTTTTCCATGATCCCACATCTAGGACAATGATCACTTTCCCAGTTTCATGCTGTAATTTTGTTTACTGACTTCTCTTAAAGCTGTCCTTTTCCCCTTGTACATAATAAGGCAGGAAGCAGTTCCAACTGGGGACAGACATTGTCCAGAGGACATTATGACCCACAGTCAGTTGTGCCTACTCCACCCCATGGCAGGTCTCACAATTGGCCTTCATGATTCTACTTTCACCTTGGTTTCACTCATTTTAATTGTTAATGGAGTTCCATGAAAATACATGGGGAAAAAAAAGTGTAAGGAAAATATGACTGTAAGATATTCTGTATTTAAACAAAATACATTTAAACTATTGTAGAATGTCTCTGCAGGGACTTGAAAATGCACTTACACTATGTGGGCTGGTTGGCTTTCCAGATGTGTTAGATCCTCTCAGATTACTAGGTCTCAGTAGGAACAGGACAAGTGCAATCACCACCCAGGCCATCATTATCATGGCAAAGCTGATGCCATTGTCACTGGAGGAGTTTGGTCCTGGCACTACAGACAAGGAAAACTCAAGTTATAACACAAAGTGACAGCAGAGTTCTTTCCCCAAACTGAAAACAAAAATGCAGCATAAGGAAAATAAATAAATAAAAATAATAAAAAAAATTTCAATTGAGTTTTCTTATTTGTCTTTCCATTTGGCTTTGAGACAAGTAAGTCTTGATTAGTGTTTGAAAAGAAAAATCTATTTCATAAGATTTCACTAGAATTCTCAGAATTATCATGAACATTTCTTATTTCACATTAACTCCTAATGAACAGGAAATTATAAACATACACTTTGTGTTTAAGAAATCAAACTTGATTCAAAATATACTTATGTGGGAAAATCCCCCATCTGTATGCTGGTGTTTGGTTTTTGTGTCAAACAAATAAATCAGTAAGACTAAAGAGATGAAAGCTTAGATTCTGTTGTTAGTCTTCACACAGAGAACATGCCAATAGTAGCAAGAAGGGATCAAACTAATGGTTATAATTTTACTGGCTATTTTAAGTGATTTACTGAGAGTTTTTTCAAACTACGGTCAGTGTCAATATGCCAGATCTTCATGACTGATCATCCAGGTTATGTGGTGTTTCTAATAGCATCAAGGGAAACATATTTGTCAGGAGGAGAAAAAAATGATGAGGAAAGACATTAAAAAGTGAAGCCCAGGAATACAATGTAGAAATTTTACACCTAATTTCCATACAGACTGGCCAAGACATCAACGCATGGAAATAAAACTCCAAAAATCAACTCAGACTGGATATGGCCGATTAGTTTTTTTGGATCAAGAAACTCTTGCAAAACCTGCACATTCAAAAAGCAACAGATCTTCTCCTCTGAAACAATTTCAAACAATCAAATTGTAACTAATGTTGTCAGCCAAAGTATAAACCAATATACAGTTAATTACCTGTGGTACTTATATGGCTTCATTTACAATAGGATCTAAAGACCAAAAATCATTAATGATCTAGATGATAGAACAATTACAACAAAGCTATAAGGAATAACCTTCAGAAAGAGAAGAGCTGTTCTATTTTATCACTCAAGTTGAAAACTTTTAACATCCATGGAATCTCCACAGAGACACTTAAATCTGTCAGATTTTTCAGTTGTCTCAGCTCAGTTGGATCATCTCGTTATGGAGTCAAATCTGGATTCAGTATTGGTTGGAAGTTGTTCTTATTTAACATTTTCTAGATAACTTATACCCAGTGAGCTGCTGGAATCATTTCCTGGAAGGTTAACGCTGGTACCACCCTCATCACTGTCACACTGTGTAGCATTTTTAACAGGGCTTCTTCAATTTAAGTGTTTTTTTTCAGTATCACAGCTAAGACAAATCACATCACTGTGACCAAGCTTGCAGCTATGCCATCCACATCACTGCTGTCTGTGAATAAGAAAGACTTCATCAGTTAGGGCTGTTGGTCTGATGTCCTTTACTGACGTCACATGCACTTAAAGATGTCAAAGAAGAAAAAAAAAAAGTATTATAGAAGTTTATGCTTCTCAAAGCACAAGCACCGTTAACTTGTATGAGAAAATGAAACTGCCTTTTAAATGCCCAAAATACAGACAATTAAAAACCTCAAGAAGTTGCTAATGTAGAGGAATTTTATGATTATGTATATACAATTGCAAGTGACAACTCTTGGAGAACTCCGATCTTGGAGATCTGAGTTAAACAAGAGCTGGGGTAAGTAAATGCTGCTAGGTCAGCTCATAATAGAGGTCAAGGTAGGGAGCAGAAGGAATCACTGAGGGAAAAACACAGGCATTGTTAGTTCAAGACACAGTTTCTTCCAGCCTGCGTTGTAATACAGATTAGATGGAACCAAGTGCTGTAACGTGTTCTAAACTAACTTAAGCAAGACAACAGCTGATCTAACACAGCTTGGCCCTGCACTACCTACGCAAAGCATGCCAGATACTAAAACAGCCACAACACTGTTTACACTATTCAAGAACTGTTAAACCCACATCTCTCCCAAATGGCTGTGTGTTTTAATAAGGATGTAAGGTATTTCAGAATCTGTTACTTTAATCTCTTAACATAAGGAGAGGAAGATAAGCAAAATCTCACATAGCTGGGGTGAATCACACTTTTCAAAGCTTTTCACCACAAATCGAGAGAACAGAAAAGAAGCTGTTTCAGCTACTGGGATCAATAATATCTAGAAGACAACAATCTTTTGCTACAAAGAAATCCATCACTGAGATCACAAAATAATCAGATAAGACCGGCTTATGGATAAAGAACAGTTAAGTGAAGCTGAAAGCAAGCAGGATGGAATTTATGCTGATAGACAGAAGAAAAAAAAAATTTCTTATTTTTAAGAGTTCACAGCTATAGTGCTTTTTACCTATAACTGGTATTTTTTAAGGCAATTTAGAAGTGAGTTTTTGATTCCTTGAAGAATAAGAGCTATCCTAAAGAGCCCCTGTGGATGTTATTGTCTACTATTTCCAGAGGCATAAATGATTGTCCTGTTCTGACCTCACAGATGAATGTTCCTGCCACCACCCATTCTGATGGATGGATATGGTTATTAAACTCCAGTGCCTGGGACACCATGTACTACAGGATGTAGCAGTATATATTCCCATGTCACTGAGTGACATGAAATTTAGAGTCTCCAACCTGCCTTTCTGCACAACACCAAATCCAGCCCAAGATCTTTATTTTCAGGGTATCCATCTCCCTGGGCTCAGCATACTTGTGAGCAGTTCTGCCCATGTGTGTTTTGTTTTTTTTTATTATTTGTTTGTTTTTTTAAACACACTATGGCTGAATTATCTCTGTGCAGGAGAAAGCTTTATGAGGAGCTGGTCTGAGATTGTGGGATAAACTCTCGTAGGAGCTAATGACTGTGGTGTATCCTATCTGTTGCTCAGCGTATGAGTTACAGTTCTTTGGCTTGCTTCTTCCTGCAGAAACAGAGACTGTGCCACATAAACAAGTCTTCTCTCAGAAAGAAATGGGGAAAAAAAAAAAAAAGAAGAGAGTCTTCTGTGACATTCTACTAGAAGGCAGTCAAAGCTACTAAAATGATGATCGGTAAAAATAATTTCTAAATATTAAAGGTCAAGCACCTCCTGATTGTGCAACTGAATCTCAAGAATACAATATTAAAATTAATAAATGCCCTTATTAAATAATCCTTACATGAACTTAGTTGTCTTAAAGTGCTAATTTTCATTCAGATTGAGGCTGTACTCTAAAGAAGGAAGACTGCATTTCTTTCACTGTAAAAGTATATTCCATGTGGTGTTTTTTGTCCGCCCTCTCATGGTAGAGCTCTCTCTTTCTGACCTTCAGCTTTTTACTGTTTTATATCTGCATGTGGAAAAGCAAAAGATTGCTGAGTTGTGCTGCCTTCTTTTCACAGTGTTTTTAGCCTTGCCTGTTCTGTAACAGAAAGGTAGTATGAAGGGAGGTAACTTATAGATGAATCATCAGGGAAGACAAGGAGCCAGTAGGACCTTCAGCATATAATCCCTGCAAGCTGACCCTCTCAAAGGCAGGGATAAGGAAACTGAAGAAAGCCATAAAGGACTTGAGCACAGCAAGGGAGAAGGGAATTACCAGAAAAGGGAGGGAAAAGTTGGCAGACATTTCATGCTGTTAGGTTAGGCTGCTGTGACTCCCTAGATGAGTACAACTCAAGATGAATCAGAGATACATTAATTTTAAAATGCATAAAAAATTCAAAGCAGAGCAGACAACATTTGAGACAATCATCTCTGACCATATTACAAGCTAGTAGAGCACTGAGAATAGTGTTGGATATATGACTGTGGTAAATCCAGGTCACAACATCTGGGAATTGCTAGAACACAAAGAAAAAAAAAAAAAAAACTCAGGCAGTGGCTCCTCATTTCCTTTGACATGGAAGGCTGACTGTGAAGGGCTATGAGCCATCAGAGCAGCTCAGTACCAGCTGGGATCCTCCCTGGGCTCGATGAACCGCTGATGTTGCAACTGCTACAGACTACAGAGAAATTTTCTCTGCTCCACTTGCACTTTCAGAAAAGAATTATCACTCTTATTCCTCATTTCAAGGGAAACTTTAAGATCTTCTGATTTGCTGAGCATAAACAATCCCAACAGAATATTAAATGTGCTGCATATTCAAAAGTTGCAGCCTTTTTTTCTCCAAGGCATCCAGTGAAATGGAGGGAACAGTCATCAGACTTCAGTCCTCTGATGTTTTACCATCATAGCAGATACTGTGACAGAAAATCAGCAGAACAGCCATCAAGTAGAGTGCCCAAATGGTCTCTGAAGTGGTGCTCAATATCCTCCTGTATGTAGAAATACAAATCTGAAAGCATTGGTCCTTACCCTGGCAGGAAAATCCCTGCAGGTTTGTCACTACAGTACAATGGTGACAACAACCATAAGTAAGAATTTAGAGCTAATGCACAAAAAAGCAAATGAGGGGGCCTTGGTGCTACTGCTTTGATCGGGCTCCAAAAATCTACAAAAGATTTGAAATTAAGAGTTGAAAAATCAAGTGTGGTCAGGAAGAATCAACACAGGGTGTTTCTGAGATCTTCCAGCTAGTAGCAACAGCATAACACATCATGCTGCTGTGACATGGGCTAAACCACAGCCCTGATGTTTTCCAAAACAAAACCACATACATCTCATCAGTTATTCCACAACCTTGCAACTTAAGAATCTGCATATGACAACATTCCCAGCTGTGCTTCCAGAAGGACCAAATTCTGGGAATGAGCAAACAAGTGGGAGTGAAACAAGCTTCTTTATGTCAGTGTCCTGAAATGAGGAATCAAAGTCATCAAGTAACAGGAAATGGAGCTGTGGGACCTAGAGGAGACCCACCTCAAAAATAAGCTGATCACAGTATAGCTCATCAGACCAGGATGAAGCAATGGACAGAAGACTGGCACAGAATTGTTTTAATCTGTCTCTGAAAACATGTCTAGAAGCTTCTCCAGGCTCAGTCTGTTTGTTTTCCCTTTGACTGCTGGGAGTCTTACAGAGCTCATGTTGGCCCAAGCACAGAATCACAAAAGCATCACAAATAATCTGACAAATAGGCAGTCAGTGTCATTGCATCAGCAGAAAAAATACCTTTGCTGGAACTAAATTTAAGGCAATATAATAACGTAGGAGAGGATTTACTCTATAATTTTTGCTTTGGTTTTTGAAACAAACCACTGGTTTGGAACAATTGCTGCCAAATTGCTTGCATCTGCACAAGACAGTTATTGCAAGGATCTCTTTCAGGATGAAAATCTATTTGCCGCAAACCATTCACATCTCCACTGTAGTATAGCTTGGTAGCATAAAAGCTATCCCACAAGCTTCATGCCCACACAACACGACTTACTGATTTAAACAGTCTTTAGCCTAAGAGCTTCATAAATATTGATGAGCCAAGACTCATTCCTAAGGCTTGAGTGAGAATGACCTACCATTGCTTGGTTTTGACTGTGGACTAAAACTCATGAATCTGCACACCCTGTCTGTACCTACTTCTAATACAGAAAATACTTTTGTCTCCTGTCATCTGCCTCTTTCCCTCTCCTATTTTGAGATATACACACATAAAAGTCTAAGATGGGGGAAATGAAAAAGACTGCCCTAGGACACGTGCATTTGGGAGAGGAGGGGTGCTGGAAGTCACAGACTCACAGCCTAACTTGGAAAGCCCAAAAAGAGTAAAGCTGGCACATGTGTGCACCACTGTCTTTTTTTCAGGGATTACCTGGGAAAGCTCATGGCTTTTCCCCTTCAGCCCAACATGGCAATGAATCTGGGACTGTGTCACACCGGAAGGACACAGGACAAGCCTAAACTAGATGCCCATCTCTAAACAGGTTTTACAGGGGAGTGAAGAGGGAGGAACACGAGAGTGAACGAAGGCATGCCCTCTCCTCAGGATCCTGAAAACCTTGACTGCCCGGCTCCTAGACCTGTAGAAGACACAAGCACAAGCAGCTCTTGCTTCCAGAAACACTGTTCAGGTGCTCCTTGCTCCCTCCCAGCATTACAGTTGCCCTGATGCAGGCTGAGTTTGTATGCTCAACTGGTAAAGCAATATAGGAAAACTAGATCCACTTCATTTTTATTTATAAGCATTTGGCCGCATTCCCTCTAGACCATGAAAAGTGTAAACAGAGCGCCTCAGGGCAAACTTACATTAGCATGTAACCTCTGCACAGCTATGCTTCCCTGCAGACACTGGTAACATTTGGCTGTCCTTGTAATGCTCACCATTTGAAAGAGTTTAAGATGTATTTCATAGCAAATTTCAAGGAAGTGTACACACAGTGCTCTGCTTCATTAACGACAGAGTTGCTGAGTCAAACAGAAATGCAGTCATGGTGTATGTCAAGTTATCAGTCAGAGCTGGCAGAGAATCTCCTCTCCCTCACAGTGGAGTGTTCATGGTACTGACAATAAGTGAACTCAGCCTCAGCCATGAACATGTGTATGCACTGGGGTCTGTGCTGAATATCCAGTCTTCATGGGTTAGGCTGCTATGACTGTAAGGAGGACAAATGAAGCCTCCAAATTTTCTCTGTAGGCAAAAATTGAAATTATCCTATTTGGAGGCTAATGGTAAGATCTGGTAATGCTTGGGGCCCTATCAACGATCATGCTGGTATATTGATACTTCCAGACTGCTCAGCATTGCTGCTTCCATACAATGCTTCTGATGTACAAATGTTCATCTGCATCATGGATTCTCAGAAATTACCTCCCTCACCTAACAATTTTAATACTGTAAGATTTGATTTCATGTAATATGTTCCTATAACATTAAATCAACTGCTGCATTTTAAAGACCAGTCAGACTGTATTTTTCTTATATGCACCCGATCTCGATAGTTACTTACATTCCTGAAGGCATTCTGTGTCTGTGCAGTATGACTGGGATTGTCTCAGCTGAAACAGAAAAAAAAAAAGAGAGAAAGGTGTGACAGCTAGCAATGAGATTTGGTCAGCTTTTACTGAACTCATGATTTATTATAAAGTTAGAGCACAAGTTCTAGATAAGGAAGATTATAACTGATCCTTTACTGCATCACACTGGGCTTCTGGTGTGTGAAGAATCCCAGGTATGGAAGTAGTTTCTGAACACGTATTTACATAATACCTTTAAATCACCTGTTTAAAGTGCCATTGCTTCTACACAGGTTGCAGCCACTGAATGCCTTTTAAAATTCAAGTTAAAAGTCTATAGGGATACAGCCTTTGTTATATACAGATAGAGTCTCTACACACATTTTGGGATTTATACAGGATAAGTGTTACTACCATTATTTAGATCAAGTAACATTAAAATACTCTGCGATTACCTGACAATAAACAATCTGACTGTGATAATGGTTATGCACAGAAAAGTCAGATTAAATTTTCGTATTTAAACTTACAATTACTATTTTTTTTTCCAGCAAATTTTAATATGTACTTATTAGTTTTCCTCTTTACTGATGGATAATATTTAAAATGCTTTTAGCAACTGTAATCATTATTTGTATTTACAGACTAGGTAAGCTTGCTAACTCCAAGAAAGTCAACAGTGGCTAACCTGCAAATCAGTATAACTATTTTACAGATGACAGTCAAAAAAAGAAAGACAAATACCACATTCTTTAATCAGGCACAGAGAAGTTAAATGGATGGTATTTAATCTGTTGTATTATGGAAATAGGTTCTATCTGCTGCCTTAGGTAAACTACACAGATTAATAACACAAGTTTTTAAAAGTGCAGAATTGTTACAATTCCTTGGTTAGAGCTGATACTTGCTTTTTGACAGGTTTTACATCACAGTAGTATAACAAATCCCCAAACTTCTTGTCACAACAGGCTAATCTGTTTATTATCAATGTAAACATACAAACATAAAAAAAGAGAAGATGATGTTTCATAACAGAAATAAATACATGAATAATCTCCACAAAGCCAATTTCCCCTTGTATTGGCATAACTGATTTACTGTATGTAGTCATAATATTATGCAAAGCACATCAAGGAAACAGATGAGCAACTGAACGAGGAAGACACTTGGAAAAGTCTAAGTTCCCTCCTTTATCATAATGATTTTCAATGACGGACAGAAGAAAATTAAAAAAAAAACCAATGTAATTGGAGACTGATCACATTAATTCTTTCATTAATATACTAAGATCTGTTAGCAAATTTACTGAGACTACAATGAAGTCCCTTAGGAAGTACCAGGAAGGCTGGAATTAACTTTTCAGTTATTTCTACAGTTAAAAACAACAGCAGGGGAAATTTAAACCAAAGAATTCTACTTACCTTATTAAAAATAAATAAATAAAATAAATCTATCAAACTATGCATATTTCATGCCCTTCTTATATAAAAATAAAAGCTCATTTTATTTTCAAAATTTCGATTTCATTCTCAAAGGGGAGGTTTTACATTAGCAATAGTACCAGTTTGGAATATCTGACACTGAAAGATTCCTGAACTGGGAAAACTGAATATTGCTATACTGGCATTTTAAAGAGATCAGCCCTAATTATCTTCTGCTTGGAAAAGAGCTAAATTTATAAATTAATTAATCCCTACTCTGTAAAATACATTTTATGGGTATTCTTTAAGACAGAATGATGCCCAGAAGTAAAAGGGGTGATAGGTATATGATCAGCAACACTGTCCCAGCATACAGAATCTACTTAGCCCTCTGTCCCCAGGATGTCTAGTACTTATGCAGCTTATCTAGTTTGTCCATTCCAGTTTGCCTTGGGGTGTTCTAGCCATAATATTAGTTATCTTCCCTTCTAAGGGTTACACTCTGTCCAAAGACAACTTTTTTAAATCATATGATTAAAATTTCTATAAAAGCCATTAAAAAAAAAAAAAAAAAAAAAAGTGCACAGATTTTTTGTTGCTGTTAACATCCTGTTCCTTCACCTGCTTACCAGACAGGCTTCCACTGCTACCACACAAAAAGACCCAGAGACCTCAAACTTTGACTCATATGAATATGTTAATTACCAGAGAAGCTTGATTAACAACAGATAGATATTCTGTCTGCAGCTATGCTTTCTTGAAAAGCAGTCTCAGTAGTGACCATGATCACATCATGCTTTGGCATTGACGATCACATTGACCATTTCTTCATGAAAAGCTTACACACTGTCTGGAAATGCTTGTTGATGTAGGAGGATGCTTGATGAAGTAACTATTAAATCCTGGAGATTTTGTGTGTCCAGAGGGTGCACTCAGATACTGAGATTTATCCTACAGAACCCTTGGTGACTTCTCAAAAGACAGGACAGGCTCCAAGACCTTAGAATGAAGAGTACTTCTGGAAATACTAATGACAGAAATATTACAATAAGCTAACAGTCTCAAGAAAAATACCATCACGAGTTGCTCTACAGATCTCCGCTAAAAAACACTCTGTTACATCCTGCCAATATGGAAAAAAAAAAAAAGCCTGCTTATGTAGGGAGGAACAACTTGCAGAGAGCCATCTGTACTTTGTCTGATACTGCGGCTGTGCTTTTCAGAAGGTTTGGACAACAAATATTTCATTTTTTTTTCCATAGGGATTTAGAAATTAACTGTACAAGGGTGGTTTAGAAACCTTAAGTTATGTTTTAAAAACAGTTACAAGAGAAGAGTATGTAAAAATTGCATTTTTAATAATTTGTATGAAATGATGTCAAATTGAAAACAATAAATACATAATCATATAACCATGAAGATTTAAAGATCCCTGCTCAAAAAAATTATTCTTCATAGTCTCTGCTACATTCATATCCAGCAATATAAATATTGCTGAACTATTCCAGATAATATAAAAAATTCTTATAAAACCTACTTCTGCTGGAGAAGATTTGGTCAAAACACAACCACCCATAGACTCAAACAGGTTTTAAGAAGCCACAGATCACATGATTAAAAAAAACAACACAAACCATCAAGTATCTTTTCATGCTCACTTCCCCTCCTGACTACAAGCAGAAGCAAAACCTCAGTATCCACAAGCAGAAGCTCTAAGAGGGCTCTGTAAGCCAGGTAACAACTCTAGTTTTAACAGCTCAGTGACAGGTTGCATATTGTTCTCTTGGCATGAAAAATGGCAGATGATGGAAAACAAGCAGCAGTAAAACCATGTTTTTCTCAATTAATTTGGGTGAACTAGTTCCTAACTCTGTAACCCAATACCAATCTGATCCCTTGCCATCACTCAATTAGTCAAAAGATGAGAAAAGATTCTGGCACATATATGAAATGCTTATATGTAAGTTGAATGGCTGGGAAAGGAGATGCCTTCTGCTGAAGCAAGAATGCTCCTTCTACCACTTAGCTCTCTCTTGATAACTACACCCTCACGGGACACAGCAACTGTTGGGAAAAAACTGAATGTGAGATATTTCAATCATCAGGTAGTTGAAAAAAGAGCAGTTATCACGGACTAGAAATAAACAGTACTCTGTATTTAGATTTTCTGTTCTGATGTGGAGGGTGAGTTTGGATGAAAGTGGAATTCTGTGGAATAATAGTAAAACATTGAACCAGATCTTCCCTCTTCTCAACAAAACCCTCAGAAAGACTTTTCAAATAAACTCAGTGTTTTTCCAACTGGGAACATTATAGAGTTGATGAGAAAAATCTGAATAGAGAAGTAATTCTTAGAATATATTAACTCCTAGGCATTTAAAGACAATATTATTAATGGTAGTTTTTGTTTTATTCTTATTTCAGAGATCCTTGTGTTGTCAAAAATGTGAATTTAGTGGAAGATTAATAGTTGACTGCCTGCTGAAGTCAGCAACAACATTTTCATGTTTTCAGTATATTCTGGGAACAGGCCCATAAAAAGAACACAGAAATTAGGTGAGTGAACTCTCAGGGCTTATTTAACAAAAGAAGAAAGAGAAAAATGTTAGAAAATTAAATATTTATAGAAAAAAATTATTTTCTTCCATTTAAATTATGAGGATATCTGAATTTTAACATTGTGTTCAGCTTAACATCCAAATAAAATAAACGGCTTAGTGCATGTGAGCCAAAAAATGAACTAATTTATCTTGTACTGTCCAAAATAAAGTGAACACAAATTGTAAGGAGCATAAAAACTAAAAAGGAGCTAAAAAGGCTCCAGAATTTTTGGTTTTAGTACAGTGCAAACTTGCAGACAAAACAAGTAAAAATACTAATTATAAATGCACATTATTTAAAATACAGCTGTGAATTTCAATTCCCTCCAAGTACATTTAAACTCTTGAATAGCTTAAGTTAAAATAATTTAAATTAATAATGCCTAAACTACAAGAACTCTTGGTGAATATAAATATTTGGCTTCAGTGAAGCCCCTTAAGAGTTCTTGGAACTGGGAGGCGCCAGTAGCTGCATTACAGCAAATCAGTGTCCACTTACACTGACATATTTTAAATGTAAACCCAACACAATGCTGTGAAGAAAGAAACTGAGTTACTTCTCATGGTAAGAGAGAAAAGGGCTTTTCCTCAGTCTTTCCCCATGACACTCAAATTCTGCATTGCAAAAATAAAAGGAGCATATTTCAAACACCTCCCAGGTCCAATTTGAAATAGCTCTTCCAAAAAAAAAAAAAAAAAAGGAAGACATGGCTTTTATCCCCAGTTCACAGTAACACAACAGTGTTTTGATCCTGCTCCTTTGACACTATACATACAGTTTTAACATACTATCTTGTGGATCAATGGCATGTACCCATCAAGAGCACCCGAAACCTGTGTCCTGCTGCTACTCTTACAAGACATGCCATGCTCTGATAAGAGTCTCTCTGTGCAGTTTTTAGCAACAAGAGCCACTGTCTTCCACAGTCCCCACTTGGGAACAAGACCCGAACGCTCACAGTAAAGGGACACTGCTATCAGCCTCTGGAAACTTTTTTGTGGAGTCACTATATTAAGCAAAGTCTCTACCTTTTCATGTGCAAACCTACTATGGGCACACAGACATGCCATTGTGTGGTGAAAAAAGGGTGTGAGCTTTTACTTCATGTTAGCTGCTCCACAAAAATCACTGAAATCCAAGTAAAATAGTACGCCCAGTGAGACAGCTTCATCTAGCTAAATGGAGAACTTGTTTTTCCAATAGTGACCTCAGCCACTGGGATCATTTCAGTTTTCCCATGAAAGAAGTTAAGCTACTTTGCATTTACCACTCATCACAGATAGCTACTGTGGAGAAGGAAATTCAGACTTATGCCTACCTTCACAGTAACTCATTCTTGAGTCAATTCCCTTGCTTCCTCTGAGAATAAACCCTTCAGATGGGTTTTCAGAATTTGCTACCCTCACACTTCAACAGTCTCACAAACCCTGGGACTGATCCTGCAATTTCTATCCAGAGATTTTTTTTTTTTTTAATTAAAGTTAATAGAATCTTGTCTGAAAAAAAGATTAAGAATTCCCATCCAGTATGAACTCTCTTTATTTTTAACAGTGTATTACTTATGAGTTAAAAAACAAACAAAAAAAACCCAAACAAGACAAAGCATACAAGTACCAGGAAGATACCAATGATCAAACAGCTCAGTTTGTAATTTTTCATAAGAAAAATATTTAGGAAAGGAGCTATGAAATCCATGTAAAAGTCTTCACATGTTATTGGCATAATCCCTATTCAAATGTACTTTTCAGCTCCAGGAATGGTGCAATAAAAGCAAGAACAGGACTTAGTGGCAGAAACACAGTGCAATATTCAATCAAGTCTAGTGTGAATGGCAGATGAGATGAAAGTAAATTATTTATGTGGGGATAATTAAAATAATTGCCTTTTAAAGTAACTTTTGAGACAGCTCAAAGCAGAAATAAGTCCTCAGAAAAGACATGAATGAAAAATTAGCAAGTTCATGAGCCAGGTCAGGAAAAGACCTCCATACAAAAAGTGTGATGGAAGAAAGCCCAGAGAGATATGTGAAACAGATAAATTAGGTACAAAGATAAGAGAACAGAAATGGATAATAGTGGCAATGAAAAGAAAAGGATAGATAAGTAGGAAAGCAAGGACAAATAACTGACTCGATATGGTTATTTATCCTATGAAGAAAAGCAAATTTTAAATGGAATCATAAGGACTGTTGATTAGAAAATTTTACGTGATAACAAAGAAAAAATATTATCCCTTGTGAAAACCCTTCCGCCACCCCCCCCCCCCCCCACCCCCCCCCCCCACACAAGAGCTTCTTCCTTC
>JANIJG010007366.1:27976-43861 GCA_024611175.1 Megaceryle torquata
TTTTAATAAAAAATTTTACGCTAAAAAAAAAAAAAAAAATTTTCCCCTTGGAAAACACCCCCCCCCCCCCCCCCCCCAATTTAGACCAGTTGTAAGCTCTGCTTTTTCTCTCCAGCAATGCCAAAGATGACAACACCATGGCATACTCCTGATTGTGCTCTCATGCTTCTGGGTAATGAAATCACTGTTTAAGCTCTGTTGGCAGCCACATCTGTTCTGCCCAAAGTATATAAACGATTTAGTAAACAGCATGATAAATAAATTGCTGTGGTAGGATAGGCCAGTCCTGAACACAAGCCAGGTTACAAAGTGAATTGTAGCATTATCCAGAGAGTTCAGATTTAAAGATGAAAAGAAGTTACACCTATATGCATTATTCTGCTATAAGCTGGCCAAGAGAAATAACAGAAAAATAAGGGGCAAAGAAGGGCATACTGATGGAATTAAATTGTCTCTAAAATTACATTAGCTTCTCTTACAGGAACAAACAAGGAAAAAAGAGCATGCTGCCTTCCCTCACTGCTACATTTTCTATGAGCCTATGCAGAATTAAAATCAAATAAATTATTGTTCATACAAGGACAGAATAACAGTCTACGATAGAAATATGTAGTTTGGTCCTGTGAGGTGACAAGTAATTTTCTCTCCCATGGCAAATGAGAGAGAAGGATGGTTGGTACCTTACAGAATAATATTCCTAGATCACAAACCAACTCTTAAGACCAAGAACCATCAGCCAGTTACGACAGAGGGACAACATTAACTTTCATACTGAAAGACATGACATTTTTTGGAGGAAGGTGCAACAGATAAACAAGTCCATTTGCAAACAGGAACCCAGATTTGGGCAACAATTCATTCTTTGCTTTATTTTCTCATTTCTCTTCAGATTACCATTTCACTTCAGTGTCATATAGATCCCCCTTTACCATGCTGCCCTCACTTTCCTACAACTGTATGACTTTTTTTGGTACTCCACTTTATAATTTTGCTGGCCTTGAGGACCTGGGATATCACTGGCATCCTATTTTCAGAGAATGGAAAGCAGAATGATTTAGCACAGCAGGGAGAGTCAGGGAAAAGATTAAGCAGCGTGATAGAACAGATCATTACAAGGAGCTTGCTGCACCTCTGACTACATGAAATACTAGGCAACAAATGGGTGAGATACAATATTACACAGTACTACTACAGAGGCATCTAAAACCATTCATGAACAACATACACTGATCTCCCAGGAGGACATTAGAAAACTTACTTCTAAAATACAAAACCAGGATACATGTGGGTTTGACCAAACAGTTGAGTATCTTCTGCACAATCATGCATATTAGCAAATGAAAAGCGTACTCCCACATAGACAGCCTTGAGGAACAAGCTTAGAATGAGGAGTTCCAACAGATAAGTACAGTTTGCTCTAAGTGTTGACTGCATCCACATGTGGCTTAAGAGAAAAAGCACAATTTTCTCCTTTTTCCTGAAATGAGATGGCTACAACACAGCTCTGATCATAAATGAGATGGCTACAACACAGCTCTGATCATCAAGCACAGTCCAGCTATTCATAACACAGGTTATAGCTTTTGGAATATCAAGTTGACAGAATTTTCTTTTTTTTTTTTTTTTTTTTTTTTTTTTTAAACACGATACCATCAGACTATGCATGCTTTGAAACAGTCATGAGGTGTGACTGAGATTCTTTCTTTATTTCTTTATGTATTTATTTTATATATACTGATTAAGAAGCAGCACACTACAAAATCTCAGGAATGGGAAATGCAAAGAATGACATTCACCTTCAGTCAAGTCCTTATACCTAACCCCTTATATGAAAAAACTGCTCTCCATGGGACATGGACTGAAGTGGACACCATTTTTCATGGCTTTTTTTTTTTTTTTTTAAATCATCTATTTATCCATCTAGAAAATAGTCTTCATTTATACTGCTTGATCTAGAACTAGATTCTAGGTATAAGACCATTAATGCAGGAATTCTGTGATAGTTTCGGGGTCTTAACCTGTGCAAGACAAGCACCTTGAGCATACAGTGAAGGTGAGGAAATGGAAGTCAGTGGAGCAAGAGCACTCAGGAAAAGGCTCGCACCCTGATACTCCAACCTTGGGTTTTATTTTTTGGCCCAGTGCCTTAAGAGGTGCATCAAGTCTTTCCTCCTGCATCTCTCAAGGATGATAGCTTCTTTGTCATGAGCAAAGAAGTTCAGCTGTTGGGAAAGGTCCTTTCCTAACCATCTTGAATGCCAGGAAATTGGGAATTGAAAGCACAGGTCTCAAAATAAAGGAGCAAGGGAGAGCAAAATGCTATTTCCTGCTCTTGGGGTGGTTGATAAGAAGGGCTATAGATTCGAAGCAGTAGCAACTGCAGTTAAAACAAAAACCACATATATAATTAGAAGGCAAATGCTGTGGAACATGTTAAAAAGTCTCCAGGGAACCTCTGTATTTATAAGGTAACTTTAAATAATCAAAGATGAATTCAGTATAGTTCTGCTGTGCTTTTAGAAGGCCACATCAGTAAGGTAACTCACTTTTGCTGGTTGTGTGAGGGACTATTTAAGTCAGGCTTAGCTGTGCTGACATCCTGAGAGTTTTTCAAGCCTTTGCACCACACAACACAGATCTATTTTTGTCATCTGTGTTTATTCTGTGCTGTTGGCACGAAGTTTCCCTCAGCCAAGATTCATGGCTACGCTGGATACTATTTCAGACTCTGACAGTTTATGACAGTAAGACTTTAAAATGACCTGGCCAGGAGAACTATGTGGTGACTTGGTTGACAAATGAACATTTGAAGCCATCGTGTTTAAATAGTTCAAGAAATGCAACTTTTGCTATTAAAAAAAAAAAAAAAAAAATCTAGTGACACCTCAAAATACAAGACATTAAAATAAATAATGATTTGCTTTGTATCCCCCAGAGTTTTTTGAGATATTCAAGTTTTCTGATAGAGCAACATTACTAGACACGGGCCATTACTTTGCAATTAGCTACAAAAGAACAAAACACAAGATTGTAATTCCCACAGAGGTTTGTAAACCCATCAAATCTCTACAGTAGAACTGCTGGCAGTTCATCAAAATGGAACTTTTTATAATAAAGAATTAGAAGTGTTTTGAGTTAAAGAACATATTGCTCATTCTTACAGAAACTAGTTTGAGAGAATTCTGAAGTCACAGTTTCTGTAAAGCAAATAATAGTGTATCAGAAGGGGGGAGAAAAAAGGACATTTATATCCTAAACCGTTATGTCATTAGTGGCTCGCTTTGACATTTCTGGCCACTCTAAGTAGTCATATACTGGTCTCAGTCTTTATGGAAGATGCCTTGTGTATGATGATCCCCCGCCACCACATACACTCTGTTTTCTGTCTAATTCTCAGACTTCAGCTAAGCCTTGGGCTAAGATAGTCCACAGACCAGCCGTACTTACTCAGAGAGCATCAAAGTCCAGAAGAATAACATAGTGCAATCAGATTTTTATTTTACAAGAGAAGTGAAAAGAAAGGAAATCAAAAGGTTTAAGTATAATATCATTATTATCTAGACATTTACAGTCTTCTGCCACAATTATGAAAAGAACCGTTTCCTCTGGATATAATGGAATGTCCTTCACTGTGATTTCTACAAACAACTGACCCCTTGTCTGACAGAGTCATGTCCCCCCCATTAGCTTATTTGATGTCTTCCCCTACCCTCCCCCCTTCATTCTTGACCTTTGGTTCTTCTGTCAAAATAAGTTTTGCAGATGGAGGAGTCTGAGCAGTCATACAAGCTAACAGACCTGTCATTGTCTTTTGACAACTCTTGTGTATCTGGAGAGGATGAAAAGTCTTGTGATATTTTTCTTCTACGCTTACTTCCTCTCATGGACATTCTCATTTATCTGCTATATCCACAGAGTAAATAGTGAGCCCAACACACAATAATCAAATTGTTGGGCAACACCACCAAATCATAACAGATGTTGTTGTGGGTATTACATACTACAAATTATATTTATGAAGTCACAGCCAAAGACTTTAGATTTCTATTGTTTCCTAGTAATATTTGGAAATAATATTTGCTTAGTATTTAACAGTGACTATACTAAGGAAGTTTATCATGTGTGAAATTTTCATATTTCAACACCAAGGAGAACCCTGAAAAATTAATTTAAGGAAAATTATAGCACATGCAGCATAAGAGAACTCAATGCCAATTAAGTATGTATATATAAATTCCAAGAACTCTATGTATGAACAAAATCTCCCGGTTAATCTAATAATTGGCAAGAAATATTTAAAAAAATATTATGTTCATTAGAGATATAAAGTCCACTGTCTACAAAATCTCCATGGTATTAGGAATTATGAAGGAAAAAAAAAAAAAAACCAGCAAAGCAAACCCTTGCTTAGTCAAGCAAAATGAAGGACAGAAAAATAATCAAACCATGGAGCTTAATAAGAGTTAGGCTTTTTGAAAACAAACTGCTTTCTTGTTTGTAATTTTCTGTGGTGTTGCTAGCAGCAGAGAGGAAGAAGAGTTCAAATGATACTAACTTTTTTTTCATTGTCTAAGCATTAATTGTAATGACAAAATGAACTGAAGTCTGCATATCAAGTAGACATTTAAACTACAAGCTATATATATAAAAGAAATAAATTTATTCATCCCCAAATTGCACTTTGAATGACAAATACATTTTCTTAGAATTTCAAAGTAACTATCCCAATTAAATTAGAAATTAAAAGTAATATTTTGGGAATTAAAATGAGAACTTCAGGTTGTAGAGTCAGACTTTTTGACCTCCTTCTGACTTTGGCATCGCGGCACCATTCAAATTTCTCTTACAGTTAACTCTAACAAAAATACGTATTAAAATATACAGGTAGAGTTAGAAATCCTGTGTAAGTCATAACTGAATACATCATGCCTTCTTCATTAACAGAAGCCTTTATTCTTATCAGTGTTATTCTATAACTTATAAACAAATTAGTCTGTAAAAATTAGTTTAACCTTTCAAAAGTTTAAATAACTTTTAGCAAGTTATTACAAGTCCACACCAATCATGGTGTTTTTGCACAATATTATTACTGGACTGAAGAATCCTAAAAGTAAATTTCCACACTAGGGCATCTCTTATAATTACATTGTTATTCTGTTAAATTTGCTTTAACTCCAAACTTCTGGATTTACAGTGCTCAGTCTGGAGATAATTACAATCACCTTGTTATGCAATTTGCTCCTAAGTTCTGAACAAGTATTCCCAGCTATAACACCATCCAAATGTGCCCTGGAGTGTTTTATACCTAGCTAGGTTAAAAAGAATCAACATTTAAGTATGTACAGGGAACCATTCTGGGTATACTGCATGTTTGGATATTTTTTTTCTTCCTCACAGCCTGAACAACTATAGATGGCCTAGCTTTCTTGTATCACAGTGGTTTCTGGACTAAAGGTTTTGATGATCCAACTTTTAGAGGTAGTTGGCACACAGTCTCCATTGAGACTTGTGGGTCTCAGCAATTTTGAGAGCCGATGTCCAAGGATTCCTTTTAAAACAAAGAATAATAATTCCTATCTGTAAGCAATTCCTGTTGTGTAAGATTGAGCGACAAAATTGCAGCTAGAAAGCAAACTCTTACTGACGTATGGAAGTTACAGAAGCAATAATGAAGGTTTAGCAAGACTCCTGCTAAAATCACGCAACAGGTTACTTGAGGATAGCCTGGCTTCAGAGACTTTTCCTTTCTAGATTCTGCCAAATTATCCCAGCTAGTGATTTGCTCTTATAAATATTTAGAAGCATCTGGTTTGCTTTTTAGGATAGACAAAATCTGGCATTTTCCCTTACTTCTCACAGTTTCCAGTGCTAATTGGTATGATCTTTTTGGAAGCTTGACATCAAGCAATAAAGTCCATTCCTGCAACTACACAGGACCACTGTTACAATGGTCTTGATGACTGCCCAAGAGTGTGCACCTGTGATGTGCTCCATTTACATTTGCAAGGCAGGAAATAGTGTGCCTCCAGATGATACATTTGCACCCACCTTACACTGCATGGAGCAGCCCAGGAACAAAATCTCTCAGACCTTTATGGCACTTCTTCTGACTCCCCTACTTTGTTCATACCTAGAATCCTCCAGCCACAACATAAAAAGAACTGGCTGACTGGTGTCATTGCCTGTCAGTATCTTCTAGCAAAAAAAGGACAAGAAAAAATGCTGAATGGGGGTTGAAAATCTGAACTCTACTGGTTCTGATATTCATCTGACAAGCCTCAGAGGAAAGGACAGCCAACACACATCCTCCTTTCTCCCTCCCAACTTCCTGAAGCTTTGTCCTGGAGGTTCCTTTGTCACTACTTTAGCACGTGTCCAGAAGGCTCAAAGTCCAGAATCAACACAACTGTGGGATATGGCACAAATGTCATGTTGAGGACAAGAGGAAAATCCTTCTTGGGGAAAATAACCCATGTGTGTAAGTGTCCGTACAGGGGTAGCAGGAAGAGATAAGAATATTTTGAAATTGTGCCTCTAACTGGGAAGCATGAGTTAGGACAGCTGGGCCCTGACATAAAGGCTCCACAAAAGAGACAACTGTTCACCACAGAAGCCTCAATTTCCTACAGCCTTGTGCCAACAGTACTGACCTTTAAATAGCACATAACTAGACTGAAGGACATGGTTACACTCCTGTACTCAGCCCTTTAAACCCATATGTAGGTACCGCATTCAGTCTTGAGCTTCCCTCTGCAAGACATATTTACAGACTAAAGTGAATTCACCAGGGGCTAGAGCAATTGCCCTGTAAGGAGAGGCTGAGGAATCTGGGCTTGTTCAGTCCAGAGAAGAAATGGATTTGGGTAGATCTAACAGCAGCCCCTCAGTACTTACCAGGAGGTTACTAAGAGGACAGAGACAGGCTTTTCACAGTGCTGTAGAACAGAGGGTATGATACATTCAACTGAAAGAGCAGATAGAACAAATCTCTGCCACAAGAACTGTCAAACATTGGAGCAGGTTGCCCCAGGAGGCTGCAGAATTGCTACTCTTGAAGGTTTTCAAGAGTCATTTGGAATAAAAGCCCTGAATAACCTGGTCTGAATTCACTGCTGACCCTGCTTTGCGCAGGAGGTTGGCCTAGATGACCTCCTGAAATCCCTTCCACCCTGAACAATTCTGGTAACACCAACAGATGGATACATCCCTTTCACTTCTTGCACCTCCATCCCCCAAACAAGCCTGTTGCTTGTTCAGTAAGTAAGTCTCTCTCTAATAAGTTCTGAGCATCAAGGGAGCACTGGCTGCACACCCAGTAACTACCAAGGGGAAATTATATCAGGCCCCTAAAGCACGTGGAATTGGCCATGCAGACATGCTGTATTTGTTTGGTGTCATTTTGGACTTTGGTGCATCCAGCCACTCCGTGGATCTGGGCTATTTGGCAACTCTTTCTTTGAGGATGTCATGGTCTGTGAGATGACAAGTGCTTGTCATTTCCTCTTGTCCTTGTGGAGGATGGTTTTGCTTTCTGCTGCAGCCACTGATGTAGCCCTCCCACTAAGTAAGCTTACTCTGGGGTATTTTGGGTCCCAGTGTGGCCTGTGTGTTTTTGAGGAGGCACTCTATGTGCACAGGCCCAGGGGTGCAACGCATAAACACAACAGCACAGGTTCTGCAGTGCTCTGTTACGGACATGCATGGTGAACTCTGCTTACCCTAGACACAGTAATTCTGGAAATTGAGGTCAGCCAAGCTCCCTGAGTGCACACACACATACAGCATCTGCCTGGCTTTAGGTTCTTCCCCTGGCACTCCAGATGAGGTAGTGTAACAATGCACTCTAAGGCCAGTAAAGTGTGGCTGCTCAGGATTTTATGTTCAGGGTAAAGCAGGGCTATAGGAGTACAACCCACACATTTGCAAGAACGAGCTATATATACTTCTTGCAAAGTGCTGTTTAAATTAAGTTTGTTCTTTTGTGGATGCATGCATGTGGAAGTGGTTTTCTTTTAAGGGCAAGCACACAAATGGATTCCAGACATACATTCTCTGGGGAGCTACACACCAGCCCTACTCTTATCATAGGCTAGTGGATGCCACATTTTCCTGATAACCTTCTAAAATATTTGTAAGAAATCTCTTGAAGGAGCTGATCCTTGAGAGGATGCTCTTCACACATACTGCCTTGAGGAGCTGATGTACTCAGTAACTTAAAAGGACAATCATTTAGGCCCTAAGAAATAAAATGTACAAAACCAAAATTTAAGAAAATGAACAAAGGGAAGTACTTCAAATGAAGCTGATGTACAATGTGATGTTAAAAAACAGTCTTAAGCAGTTTAGAGTTGTAATCAAGTTCATGAAGTTGCTAACAGTTCAAAATTGTTAGCATTATTTAAAAAAAAAAAAGATATACTTTGCATATACTTTGTAGCTTTTTCTTCAATGGACAGTGAACTAAGTGCCATACAGAAACAAAGAATCATTGCTGTAACTGTGACCTGTAGAATAGCATTGTAAAATACCTTGCTTGAAGTTGCTCAACCCATATCAATGACATAACAAGAGGCAGAACTCAAAAATCACTGGATTCTCAACATTAGAATTTTTTGAAGGTTCATTTCCAAAATTTAGACATTGTTATATTGCTATATGATTGCATGGAGCTTCATATGTGCAGTATCACCTTGAACTCAAAAAGTTTGCAGAGTAGTTTCTTTCAGTTTATGCAGACTAAAAAAGGGTCACAAAAAGCCATTTCAATAGAAATACTGTCAATGCTTTCAAAATGCAGCCCTGGGAAATAAATAGAAAGCTATCATTTGTACTAACTGCTCAAAAGCTCATCAGAAAGTCAGATACACAGATTCTAACTATACATGCAACTGAATAAGCAGAATCAAAAGCATCAGTTAACTGCAAATCTGAAAGAGCTGAAGTAACATCTGAATAACCACTCTTCCAAATATCCTCATGTTTTCCTTACCAGATTAATCAGTCTTCTCATTGCATGTTCATGTGAGCAAATGCATTCACAAGGATCAAATCCACCTTCTGCCATGGTTATTTGGATAAACCTGAACTTCTCTGTGAACACCTAAGAAGAATAAGAATAAAAGGACAATGAACTCTTTTTCAGCTGACCTTATTTTCCAGAGACTCACACATCAAGTTTCAGTTCATTTAATGCCAGGGTGAAAAAGCAAAACAAAGCAGGGTAATCCTATTATTCCTTTGGCAGCATGAATGAAGAAGTCTGGTATGTGCAGTTACATTCTGATGTTGCTGAAAGCAGCGTTTCACACAAGCTTCCTTAGAGAGCCAAATAATTTGTTTTTGCAAGATTTTGTGTCTCCCCAAGGTTTTCTCACATACCACAATGAAATACATACTAACAAACAAGAACCATAGAGATTAAATTCTGGTCTCTCAGCTGCATAGTGGGACTCCTAAGTGTACAAATACCATTTGAAAAGTCAGGGTAACTTGTACTCCTAAACTCTAACAAACTGTTGGCATTCTCCCTCCGGATCAATGTACAGTAAAATAATTTAAAACTTGCTAAGTTCTTTGCTAAAGGGAGAAACAATCATCCTTATTGGATAATGAAAGCAAGCAGCAGGGGTGCAAAAGTGGATGTACTTGGAAACACTTTAAAAAATGGCACTAATTTTAGATCAAAGAAGTAGGTCATTCACTTAGTAATATAGAAAGTTCAAAGCAGATGCAAGGGACACAGTGGGGAATCAGTTCTAGGTTATTCACCTGCTAAAGCCACTTATACCAGACACCAAGCACATACAAGCATATCTCTACTAATTGCCAATAGCTTTCTCAGTGACTTAACTTGGTCAAAATTGGTAGCTGGCTGCAAGGCACTTATATCCTTGGAGTCAAATCAGGGATTGATTTCTCTTGAAGGTGGACTCTTATGATGTATTAGATCAGTTCTGCATAATGATAATTACAGAATATTTTTGTTAACTTGGATCAATAAAGCTGGATTCAGCCTGTGTTTGTGTTGAATGCACTGGGGCCCTAAAGCGACAAAACTGGCAAGCTTAACAAACGCAGCAGCACAGACCAAATACAGCCTCTTGATTTCCTAAAACAAGCAGTTGATGAAGGTGCCAGCCATTTGATAAGGGTGTGCTGAATCAACAGATGTGCTCTATGGTCATCACCAATAAAAACTTAAAAGCCTTGATCACAAATAACCATTTTAATGTTTTGACTTGACTAGGACAAAGAGGAATAACCCATATGGCTAGAACGTATCTTAATTCAACAGAATGTATCACCACAATAGCCCATTCCCTCTTGGGGGAAAGATGGAAAAAAAAAAAAAAAGAGAGAAAGAAAAAAAGAAAAGAAGCACTTGTTCAGAAGTCCTTCCTCTGTCAGTGTCTACCAGTCTTCTCTATTTTCCTCTGCCACAGTGGAGAGACATGTTAGTAAAAGAAGGTAAGAAATACCTGTATCCTCATTATGGAGTCTGAACATCAGTGCTGTTAATCTGCTAGGGTTTCTGTTTTTTAAAAAAGAATACTGAATAGTGAAATAGAGAAAAAAGTAAAATAAAAAATTCAAGAGATGGATGAAAAGTTTTTTTGCCTAGACACTAAGAAAGAGTAATCCAGCATTGTAGGGAGAAGACTGACAGATGACCTATAGTGTACTATAGTGTACGAGTAACTCTGCATAGAAATGATAAACCTGAGTAATGAGAAATTAATCAGCAAAGAAGTGATCAAGAGCTGATGACTGGAAGCTGTCAAACAAATTCAAAAAAGCAGCAAGGCATACATTTTTACTACTGCAGTAACTGAACAGTGCAACAAACTGCCAAAGAAGGGGTGGATTTCCCATCTCTTAATGCATTCAGATGTACCTCAGCCAAACACAGAAGCATTGAAGTTTAGATATGTTCTCCGGTATACAGAAAAATCACAGCAGATGATCTAATGCTTCTTTTTGAGAGTTAATTATAAAACTACTATACTAACTTCAGTGAAATTGTCTCAGAATCAGCAGAACTACACAACGGCAACAGAAGGAACTTTTTTAACTACACAAGCTGGCTGGGTGGCTGACCACATCAACCAGAATCGCCTTTCTAAAACTATCTTTGCACGAGGAACAGGTAAAAGCACTGATTGCTGAAAAGTGCATAATGGTTTCTCTGGACATAATGCTGACATACAAAAAAAAGAAGGTATCTGAACCAGTAAAGTTGCACAACTATTTAATTGTAACTTGAAAGAATTTGGAAGTCAGTAACACATAGTAATGTCACAGCAATTAATAGAGGAGAGCTTATATATAGACTACAAGAAATCAAAACATCAAATGAAAGTCATCATCCATGAAACCAGGCTGACATTCATTGTAGAACATACAAATGAAAAAGATTAGACAATAAATGGGGAAAATTAATCTGTCATATAACATCATAAATTTAAGTAGAGGTGCGCTAGAAGGAATTTACCCCAAGGCATCTGAGTTGTACATGACAAATTGCTTTAATGAGCTAAAATAAAGCAGAACACATCAACTAAAATGCCGTCCAAGTTTTCAATGCAAGATCACTTACAAGCCTTCTCACCTTCACATGATGCTGAAGGGAATCATCTTTTATCTTTCCTTCCTCCAAAGCCTATAACAAGCTCTTTCATCAGCAAAGGACCAAAGATGGACCATCTATTTTGATAACAGCACTAGGTTTTGCCCTGATAAAGATGCTAGACTTCAATTATTTTATTACTTAAAAAAAAAAAAAAAGAATCCTAGTAACTAATCCCCTTTTATTCAATTATTTTTTTTTTCTGGGAACTTGAAGAAACAAAGATTTTATATGTGGCTAACTAATTATAAAGAAGCAGCCATTCTATACTATATGTTTTTTGCCTGTAAAATGACATTGTTATGTCTGTATTCTTCATTAAAACACTCTTGGCTTAACAACTGTATTATTTGTAACACAGTTTGAATGTGTAAAGTACTAAATATCACTTAAGCTCTGTAATCAGATCCCCCAGTTTATTACTATTTTGTGACTGCATGTAGAATTTGGTAGTAAAAGACTAGTATTTTTATAAATCACAGAGCAGGATTCCTCGGCTACACTACATGCTCTTAGGCAGCCCGTTCGTATCAAAATCCTGTTCCAGAATTGCAGTGTGCTTCCTGCCTGTCTCCCGGTACATGCAATTGTCTGATCTCACGTCAGCAGCTAACTTGTCCTGCCCAGCTCTGACCTCTTTGCTGTGAGTCACACCAGCTCTCCACCTTTTGCAAATATACTTCTTCTACGCACAGTCTATCTCAGAAAATGGAAGATGTGCTCCATTCTTTTCCTCGGGATTTGGAGAAAGGATAAAAAGCTTGTATTTTTATTTTACTTCACTTATTTTTCTGTGTTTTCCTGTTTATCATTACCCTATTTTTCTTGAGATTTATAGAGTAACTGGTAAGACCACAGCAACTGGTAAGGTTATGATGTCAAATACCTGCAAGTACTGAGTTCCTTCTACTCTATTTACAATTACTGTATTATTGCCAGCACAGTATTTAATTCACAGTGTTTATAAGCAGCTGGAAGATACATTTGGTAAATATGGCAAAGCTCTCGCTGATAACAGCTGAGAAGGTATATATTATGGCCTCTAGACTATGCAAACTGATAGAGAGCATAATAAAGAAGAAAATTAATAAATGTGGAAAAATATGATGTATCATGAAAGAGTCAGTATGACATTTCCAGTGTAAAGAGGCCCACAGAGGCAATCACAAACAGTCCGACTGAAATTAAAATACTGTAGTCAGAGATGGAATTACTATAATTTGGGAGTAAAGTGGAGGATGGTCTCTGATTATTTAGGATTATAAAAGACAAAAATAAAAGCCCACCATTACCTTTTGACTTGAGCATCTATTTGAAATAGTAGGCAATGAAGCCATGTTGAGAAATATTTCTGGTCTCTCAAGATTTAGAAAAATAGCATTCTCAGTTATAGTAATTATTGCAAATTGTTTCCTCTATTATCTTCCCCAATCCCAGCCCTACAGCTGTGTATTATATTTTATACACCCTACTATCAAAAAAGCAATTTTTGTGGCTACAACCTGATTGGGTTTTGTACCTGGAGACTCTTCTGTGTTTTAAATGAGTACAATGACTATACATTATCTCCCAATTCAGCAACAACTCTCCTGAGTAAATAGCATGCAGCTGGTGAGCTCTGGGAGACAGAATTTATACTCTGCTTCTCTCCACCCTAAGCATTACAAAACTAAATTCCTTTATAGCATAAAGGCAAACAAGAAGTTTTGTCAATTTTCCATATACTGGATGCCTTCCAATGTGACTCCAATATGATGCTGATTAGTAAGATTGTTAAAGTGCACATATTGGTTATCTCTACTCTTTGGTATAAAGGAGTGTGTAAAAATATTTATAAATCAAACATTCAAAGAAACCATCACTCTGTAAGACAAATAAAACAGAGTCTCTGCAGATTTATCGTGGACTAAACCTTGCAACTTCAGCATCAAAACTGTTTTTCAGCCAACTGCAATAACTGAAAGCATAATTGTCAAATACCTCTAACAAGCCATAAAGTTAATTTTGCTTCTGAGTTCAGTTTGCAAGAAGTGTGGCAGAACAAATTATAAATAAATAAATAAATAAATAAGTAGAAAGAATGCCAATGACTTGTTAGGCTTCTGAAGGCATTTTGAAAAATGCTGAAGGGCTAAAATAGCAAAAGCTATGCATAAAGCATGAAAAAAATCACTGCCCCAAAGATAAAATGTTAATTTTTATCTTACTGTCAGAGGCAGAAATCCTCTCTCCTACACTCTCCCATGATCTCATAAAGGGTCCGGGTTTCCTAAAAATAATTTGTTCTCTTGCCTTTTTACCTACACCTAGTACCCATGTTTTCTTACAATATCTCACCCTTTCTGCCCTTATTTCCTTGACAACATGTCCCAGGTTTGGTTCTTCTGTATAGTCCTACCCATCTCTAAAAGACCTCCAAGTGTTCTCTTCTAGCATCTAAAACATCCTGTACATTGGCCTTAGATAGCAATATTGCACATGAAGTCCTGTCCCAGAGGAACTATCAGGCATGGGAGCCATGTGACTTACAGTACCTTGTAACCCAGAGAATGGAAATTTGCTTCAGTTAAAGCAAGAAGAGACTACTCTGATCAACTCCTCATAAAGCTCCTGATCATTGCTTTCACAATTCTTCTCCTCCTTGGCCACTCTGTCCCCTGGGTACCATCAGTGCTCCAGGAGCAACTGGCACCTCAGCTGACTCATTACCGGGCACTTCAAAATGCCTCTGGTACAAATGGCTACTTCAAAACCTGTTTCTAATCCTGCCTCTCTTAGGGACCAGACTCACTGAACCCTGCCCAGTCACACAAAGTTCAGTGCAACATCCATAAGGTATACAGTAAAATAATAAAGGTATCTTCAGTAGGGCAGTACTGCTTATTAGTGACCAACTAACCGAAACCTAAACATTCAAATCTAGTAAATCCCAGCCAAACTCAGAATTTTCTGCATTTGTTATGTAATACATTTTCCTGTTGATTTCCATCTTCTGTAATATTTGTACTTCATGCACATCCACCCTCCCACAGAATCCCATGTGTTTTGTTAATCTTTTTGATGAACTACCTACTACTATCCAACACACTAGCCTATTATTTAGCTTCCTATTATTTCAGCCTGCACAGCTAAACTTTGTGGGTAAGACAGGCCAGGGAATTTTATCATTTGATTTCTGCAGAAAGTTTCTATTCAGATTGGGTTAGAGCACAGAGGGGAAAAATAATACACATGGATTTGAAGTTTCTATCTTAAAAAACCCCCCCAAAACAACAGAGATATGGGTAGATACAACCATCTGATTTTACTTGCAAATATGTTTGTGAAATTTCTGGGGTTTTTTTCAGTTGCTACTACCAGAAATGCAGCACATTTCCTATTACCAGAGCAATATAAAGGAGGAATAAGGCAAAAAATTATGGCATTAAAAAGGCAAAAAAAGCTACAGCATAAAAATACAGGACAGTGTAAGAAAACATATATGTTTGTGGTCAAATGGGAAAGAAACATCACAAAGGGAACTACACAAACAGGGAAAAAGTAATGATAAAAATAAAACAGTAATTTAAGATAAATAAATGTTATTCTGCCTGAAGTTAATGGATACATGACCCTAAGGCGATAGTGGAGGACACTGCACTAAGACAAAAAGAATCCACAAGCATCCAGTGGAGGTGTTCTGCATTTTTATGCAATAGTTTTAAATTGTTGACATTCTAGAACTGGCAAAAATAAGCTTGATGATTTCTAAGGAAGCTTCCTTTACAAAGCAACTTCCTCTGTTCGAACAAGGCTAAAAATAGGCTATGTAAAAAAGAATAATCTTGTATACAAAATGATACTAATTAAAACAATCCAGGGTTCTGTTCTCCTCTATTATTGTAATTTAGATAGTTCAAGTAAGTATTCCCTTACAGAGCCTACATCTGAAACACTGCAACATTATATTTGGCTTTTTTTTTTTTCTTTTTACAAAGGTAATTATCCTTTTTATTAACAATGCAAGAGAAGTTCCACCATCATCTCTTCCAGCCATACAGCTCCATCCTACTTTTACTTTTAAAAGTACCAGCACTCCCACTGACTTCAGCGGGCCACCACCTAGTAGATCTACAAGGTCATGATTCCCCCCCCCCCCCCCCCCCCCACACACACACTGTCAACACACAGCTGCAACAGAATGGAAGACAGATGAATACAGCCTATTTGTGAGTCCCTTGAGAGAAATGCATTAATCACTAAGCCCAATATGAAAAGGT
>JANIJG010007368.1:0-55297 GCA_024611175.1 Megaceryle torquata
AAAAGTAGATTTAGAAATCCAGATAGGACCACATTAAATACTGAGAGGTTGTTTAAATTGCCACTTTCCAAGAAAATCATGCATACTGATACCACAGTGTTACCAAAGCATGTATTTCCTTTAGGACCCAATCCTGAAAGATCTGAACCATCAAGCCAAGCTAACATCCCACCTTAGAGGGGCCTAATGTCAAACCTGGGCGAAAAGAGATCCCGAGGGTCCCAGGAGGTCTGTCTCTGGGGGATAAAACCACAGCACAGGTACTGCATGGGATGGCTGTGGGGCTGCACTCTGAGCACCCCTAGAACATGGTCCTGGTGCTGGAGCTCTGCAACGTGCACAGGGAATCAGCAGTAACTAAATAACTCCAGGGGGTGTCCTGGCCCTGGTTTTTACAGGGTAGATGAAAACCAAGATTTGTTTAAAGACACCTAAATACATTGACAGGATGCAACTGTGCAGGACAGATTCTCATCCCTGGAGTTGTTATATTAAATAATTGTCATTGATCTTACCCCTCTAATTTATCATTAGGGAAGGTCTTGGTTTGCCATTGCTAGGGTATACATGCTGTAAGAACTTAATTTAACAGAAGGACAGGGAATCTGATGAGTGATGAGGTTTACTTGCACATTTCTAATCCAGCCTGGATGTAAACTTCTCGAGCATTCAGGGACTGTTCAGATCCAGAGTTTTTCTCCAGGCCTATCTCTCCTTTTTTTCAAATGACTGCTATTTTTTGAAATGTAACACTGTGCAAATAAAAGTGAAGCCATGCTCGAATGTCCAGAAATTCATGGAGAACATCAGTAATGTAGGGAGTATATACTCAGGGAATAAGCTTCAGCAGGAATGCTAATTTAGTTATAGTTTTTAAAGCTGACTGCAAACAGCTGGGTAGCATTAACCATATTAGGGAAACAAGAAAGGTGGAGCAAAAATCTAGGGGACTAAGGTATGACAGTGCCAAATATATGGAAAAGATTTGGAATATGTGAAATGTAGTACTGTTGGACCCACACTATGTAGTAACGGTGATGTGGTGTGCAGTTGGGGCTTCCCAGCACACTGAAAGATTTGTAGAGCAATGTCTGTGGCTTGTGGCAGGTCACTTTCTTGATAAGATGACTGGGAAATAGAAATACAAGTTAAAATAGCATGTGCTGTGTTCTTTTAAAGAGGTTTCGGTCCTACCAGAGATGAGAGCCTGTCAGTCCTTTATTCTCTTTTCACACACATGCTGTAGCTACTTAAAAAGTCTGTGAATTCAAAGCTGGGAGATTAGGTTTAAACTACATCTGTTCCAGCTGCATAACACTTACTTTGCACTTAACATTTTCCAAGAGCCATGCAAACATTAACTAATTAGACTGAATCCCAGCAACACTGTTCTCACGGTGGTAGGAGCTTTTATCTGCTTTTATGGATAGGTGGAGGCAAAGAGAGCTCCAGGAGCAGACTGCAAAACATCTCTTCACATAAGTAGACTCATGTGCAGGCTGTTTCCATAGTTCAAGTACAAGTTTCATGGACTGCAACATTAAGCAGAAATGCTTTGTAAGGAGCTGTTACTAGTGTAAGATGTTCAAAATATGGTCCTTTGTGGCTTGCCCAAGACCACACAGTGAGTTAGAAGCAGAGCTGGGATTTCACTTCCTTTAACTCTGATTTCTCACAGTTGTGGTTTCATAGCAAACTTCTTGCATTGCTTTCATATTTTTTGTATTGCTTGATGTCTTTATCTTATGATAGCTTTGTTTTTAATCTTCTTATTAGAGATGGACCTGAGGTGAAACAGAAGGTATGTTGCTTCTTTACTGTCTGGGGACACTAAGGTGTGTGCAGATTTTCACCACTTGGCCATTTATCTACTTCTTGTGGAAAGGGAGAAGAGTGGAGACAACCCATAAGAGGTGATTGAAGCAAGTTTTCTTTAGACCTAGACAACTAATTACTAGCAATTTATTCACTGGCATTGATGTTTTTATGTTCACATGTTTACTTCACGTGTTTCTTTGGAAAATCAACATTTTAGATGCATTTTCAAAACAAGCCATTGGGGGAAAACTCATTTTACACAAAGCTGCAGAGTTTTTTAGCTGCGCTCCCCAATGAAGTGGCTTCTATAACTCACCAAGAAGTTTGCATTTCTATGCATGGAAAGTAATACAGACAAAGTGCTGTTGACTTGTGCAAAGTATTGCTACTCTCAGGCCATTCTTGACTGCTTGTCCCTTCACCTCTGCCAGAAGTCACTGTCCTGTCAGATCTACTAGACTAAATAATTAATTAGGAATTGTTTTAGTCTTTGGCCTTGTCCTATGTACTGCAGTTTAAAAACAAATTGCCAAACTGTAATAACTTTCATGTTATTCTTTAAACCTTAATCATATCATAGAGCAGATATAGAGAGCAAAGGGAAGCAAAGGTGAACTGGCAAGGTTTGGAGCTCGGGCGAGTTTCCTTTAGAGGCAGCAGCGGCAGGGAGTGGGGATGGGGAGGAGGCTGGGGGTGGCATTTGCTGTAGCTGGGTCAACAGTAGCAGTCTTAGGTGGGTCAAACGTACCTGGATTGTATCGCTAAGTGTAAAAATCATATTAAAGTTTGTTTTGGAATTTTCTTTTGGGGAAGGGTTGAAAACTCAGTCTCTAAAATTAGCTTTTAGCAAGTATTCCTGTTTATAAAGTTCATTCACTAGCATGTTTATGGAAAGTGAGCCCAGAGGGGAAGGAATGCAGTAAAAGTACATTCATTTGAAAATTCAAATAAAAATATTTGCTTTGAATCAGAGGCTTTTTTTTTTTTTTAATCTTTCTGTGCTCTTTGTCCAGTTTGTTAATACTTTTGTTGTCCTGCAAAACAGAATCACTGTCCTGAACTTTCCTCTTCCCATTACTGCACAGCACGTGTGAGTGAAGACTCATGCCTGTTATGTTGGTCTTGTTTGTCAGCATGAGAAATCATTGCTATTTAAAAAAAAAAAAAAAGACAACTCCCCCCAACCCCTAAATCACCATCCATTTGGGGAAGCTGGGTGGCAAGAACAGCTGGGAACTGTTACTGTTGCACTGACAGTATTGATAACACCAAATGCAAAAAGATATAATCAAGCCTTCACAAGACTGGCTTAAAATAATGAGGTTTCTAAACTGACAGTTTTCATTTGTCTTCTGGATTCTGAGAAGGATGCAGTAAATAGTAATCAGTTTACATGATTACCTTTATATCTTCCTATAAAGTTTCTGTTCTCTGCTGCCAGCTGCTTGTTCCTGCATCCTGCCCCTTGTGTAGAGCTCAGCCACAGAGCCATTTCCCATTTGGTACAAAGAAGAATGGAGAAAAAGGATGTGGAAAGAAAAGGCATGGGGAAGGGGGGGGATGGAAACTACTGAAAACAGTAAGAATGGGAAGCAGCAATAAACAATAAACTCAGGAGGCACATCAGCAGAGTACTGGAACTGAAAATTGTTGGGTTTACTTCCTTGATTCCTTACACATCGGCTAATGCTAATCAGATACCAAATCCTGTGAGCATGCACTTCAGATGTTTATACACATGGGGACTGATGATAGTGTACTTGTATAACTGGCAGAGTTCATACATATCACTGTTATTTGAGATCCTCTCTTATCTCATTGTCAAGCAATCCCAGGTTAGTCAGAAGGGCATGGTGTGATAAAGGGATCCAAAACTGCCTGTAGGTCAGCTCTCTTAGAGAAAATGCAGTTCTGCTGCCCTAATATTTACTTTTTATATTGAAAAGATCTTTGATCACATCATATGTTAAGTGCTGCAAAAGTGAAAATGCAAAGTCATTCCTTTGTCTTTAGTGTATGAGCTCAGCATGAAGCCAGACTCCCTGCTGTAAGAGTTAACCTTGTTGTGTCTATTAATTACTTCTATTTGGTTACTTCCATGCAAATACACAAAGTCTATCTAACTTATCTCCATTAGTTATAGAGGGACACTAATGAAATCCCTTCACAAATGGTATTACAAACAAATGTTTTCCAACACTTTGATCATTTTATATTGGCAAGCTCTTTGTTTTCATCGTTCTAAGCAATTAAGATCACTGCGTAAAGAGGTGGACATGAACCAGAGCTGCTGAATCTGAACACATAGATTTTTTGGCGAACTTTGGATGTAGAAATTAATATCTAAGAAAAAAATAAATACATGAGGCAAGGATACCCTTTGGTTTGAGTCTGTTTCAAACTCTGCAGAGATTAAGATGTGAGGGTGAACATAGGTCACCTGGTTCCTCTTTGAATGTTTTTATGAAATTAATTTAATGGATTTGGCTTACTTCTGCTAGCTAGGTGTACCTGCAAACTACCCAGAAGACAACATGGTAAAATTTGGCCTGCAGGGTTCTTGCCATTTCCAGAGATGTCTTAATCCAGTACCTTTTACAAACACTACAATCATGACATTAGATTTTTTTTTTTAAATCAATCAAATTCCTTCCCACATTTGCATGTCTTTAGCTGTGTGTGGTAGGAAAGGGATCCAAAGAGTTTTCTCTCATATGTTTGCTTTCATGGCAATGAACTGAACTGTTCCCCAGAGCTTTTCCTTTAGGGTTTCATGGTACTGAAAATTTAGTGGGCTTTAATTTGGCCTTGCCTTCTTTTCTGCTGTAAAATGTGCAACAGTTACTGTTCAAAGACATATTTAAAATTCTCCTTGTTTAATGTAGGAGCTGGTGAAAAAATAATTTCTGGTGGAAATAGTTTTAAACTCCAAATCTTCATCTGTCAGCCCCTTATTCACATCTACTAATTTGCCTTCAGAAATGAAGCTACTTCAGAAGATGTAGTTTGATTTGTGTATTGGTTATTGTTTAAATATATTTAGAAAAAAAAAAAAAAAAACAACAAACCACCACTATTCTCACGTGGCTATTAAGGACAAAACCTGATTGCCTATAATTCCTCTACCTTCTCTTATCCAGAAAAAAAAATCTGAGTATTTACCTGAGCAACTGTGAATTGCATATTTTAGGGTTTTTACCATTTTATACAAGAAGTTATTTTTTATACTGTGCTTTTTTGTAAAGATTTTAAATTGCCATAGAAAATCTGCTTTGCATGATGCAACCTGTTTTGTAAACTGAGAAAGTGAGACCAAAGGGTGCTCATTTCTAGCGGAGTCAAGACTTCTGGACAAGTATAGAGCCTCCAACTGGACAAAAACAGCTCCTTCTTTATGTACCGTCTATAATTTGGTACAAGCCCACAATCATATTGTTACAGTTTTATAGCCACCAGTGACTCCTACTTTTAGGACACTCCATGTGCTCAGCATCTCACAGGGACAACAAAAAACATTATTCTTCTCTGAAGTGAACAGTTTATCATTCTCTCTGGTGATGGCAATACAGAATTTTGGACCTTCAGACTCTTGTCTGTCTTGATTATATCCAGCAGATAACAGGAGGGCATATGTCCTTCACTGATACAGATGGAGTCCCGTCACGGATAAGATGTGCCAGCTACTTATGTTCCCCCACTGGGCCTTCTTTTAGCGCTCTCCAAAAACTTGTGTGCAAGCATACTATATGATTCACAGTTTAATGGCATAAATGCCTTGATTACTTCACAAAAAAAAAAAAAAAAAAAAAAAAAAAAAAAAGAAAGAAGAAGAAAGAAAAATCTGTGATTTTTCATTGGTTATATCAGAAATGTTTTCTTCAGCTGGATAACTTTTGGGTTCTGTCCTTTGATTTCAGCTTCAAATTTCAAGTCCAATTGAACCCCAAACAAGAAAAAACTCTGAGTCCCACCTGGTTTCAATACAAAATCATGTTTTGTGTTCATTTAAAAATGGGCCCAGGTTGGTTCAAAAGATTCATGAACCTTGGCAAATGTTTCAATGAGTGTGATTTAAGTTTCTGTGTTTGTACTGTGTGGTTTTATTGCAAATGTTTCTCATGGTCTTAGTTAGGAACATAATATGGATTCACTATAACATCAGCTATATGATATCTTGCCTGCATTTGATGGTTGATTCTCATGTTTTGATACATATCTACAAATAATCTTATATGCAGCTGAGAACTTAGTTAATCTAAAAAATTGTCTTTCTTTAGATCAATTAGAGTTTTGTTTCACTTGTAAAATAAACATATTCAGAATTACAGATGGAGAAAAAGAAGTCTAAGGAAAGGAGCTGAGGAAGTTGGCAGATCCTCAGAGGATATATTAAAGAAACAAGCATATACTCTAAATATGGAAGGAAGGCTAGTAATTTCAGTTAGGGATAAATTTGGTTAAGTTAGAGCTTTTCAGAGACTCTGAAACAAGGAGGAAGGGTCCAGAAAGATCCCTTTCACCTCTTTCTCCTTGTCTCCTTAATTTCTAGGGATGGATGGTATGGTGTGGGGTATACAGAGGAAAATCATATTTTTCTCCTTTTAATATTGGCTAGATAGAGCTTACCTAGCTTCTTAGTGCATGATCTTGAATATCAGGCTGGAGTTTGACACATTTTTTTTTTTCATACCAGAGGATTTGTTTCTATTTTATATTAGTGCATTTCTGGAGGGATATATTTCCTGAAATTTAGACTCTGATCCAAATTTCCTCCAGATTTTGCTTCATAATTAAGACTATTAGAAGAGAGGTACTGCTAATGATTTGCACCCCTGTACTCCAGGTTGTTTCCTAAACTGAACCAGAATTCAACATAAAGGACCACAGAATTGCTTGTTGTTTTCTGTGCTTCTGTTCTTTGATATCACATTTCCTTCCAGTCAAAGTTCTTCCATTTAGGTACTCCTTCAGCAAGAAAATATGAGAAATAAAATCACAGAGAAATAAATCTATCTTCATCTCATTTCTCTCTGCCATTCACAGATGTCAACTGAATACAATAGCTCTTTGAGATGACAAACCCGTGTGGGGCAGCAGCTCCAGTGACCTGAACGCTACAGTGTACAATTCAAGAGAGACTCCATAGCAACTACAGAAAAAAATTGGGAAAAGCTGTAGCTCAGCACGAAGATATACTTTCAAAAGTACCCCTTTATTTATATAAGCATGTGTGCACATTCCTCAAGATAGCTCGAAAGCAGGAGATTTTGAGATTTCACTGAACAGCAAGCCAGTCATTACATAGCCTGTAACACACACACAAGCAAAGGACAGTGTGTTATGGGCCTCGTATAAATGGTGCAGCTAAAATCAGCTCCTCCTGGCTTTGCTGGAAGCGGTGTTCCTCTCTGCCTGACTCAGATTGCTGCTTATGTTTTCAGTTAGAGTAGCTGAAAATATTCTATTTTATACTTTTTCATCAGAAAATAGAGTTTAATCATCAGTTGCATTTATCAGAAGGAAATCTGGAGGTGGAGGTGTAGCTCATCAGAAGAAGAACTTTTATCTTAAGCAATTTCCAAACAAAAGCTTTGAGCTCTGTTTTAGAAATTTCATAGGAGTTTCTGGGTCTTAGACTATATGGCTGTTAATACAAAAAGGCGTTTCAACCCTGATTGTCTAAAGGACATCACCACAGAGTTCCAATCAAAAACAAAAGGGAAAGATCTCTGAATCAAAACCTGTGTGATCTTGAGCACTTCTGGCAGCTGATGAAACCAGTGAGAAATTGCATGATATCAACACTTTGCCTGCTTTCCTTGAAGATGAACTCAGGGCCACCTTGCAGTTTGGAAACAGAAAAGTTTGGATGCACACTTTGCTGCATAATCTTTGAAAATCCCAAATGTATAATCTTAAAGAACTTTTTCCAGTAGAAGCCATGGTTGCTCCAAAGCTTGTCACACCCTTTGGCAGCAAAGTGTGGAGGCTCGGCAGTGAGCAGACCACCCTATTTCCTGGAAACCCATTTACTGGTGCAAGTCACAGGAGACATAAAAATCTTTCTAGAGTGCCTGGAAAAATGTAGACCTAACCCTATTTTTCTGTCATCCCTAAATTGGTTTTGATGGGAATTTACTTGGCTAAATTGGCAAAACTGCAGCATTCTTTTCTTCCAAGAAAAGAATCCAGGAGAAAAAGAGATTGTAGGTTTATTAAAAGTGGATTAGAAGTGCAAATCTGTATTTTCACAAGTGTAAATAAGAGAAAAATGTAGCAAAATGTACTTTATTACTTTTAAAATTTTATTTCAAGCTACATAATAGTTTCTATTCAAAGGTAGTTCCAAGCCAGTAAAGATTCATTGAAACATTTTATTGGTGTTTTAAGTGTACTTATGAATTAAATTATTATTTATTATTAATCACGTGTTGGTGAACTGGGAATTTAAGAGATCAAATACAGTTGGCATTTTATAGCCATGTCTCACTGAAAAAAAATCATCTTCTATGCTGACTCAGTTTCTAATGAAAATTAATTTTCAGGGTGAACTGTTATCAGTTTGGGAATATTTGACTCCTACATTTTTCAAAGCTGAGGAGGGAACATTGACAACCAGATGAAATTTGTTATTGCTTTCCTATATGATGTACATTTACTCTCCCCATGTACTGGTGTCACACTTGTCAGCAGTACATGAAACAGACAAACCTTTTTTCCCTTCCTCTGTGACCAGATTCCCACCAGTTCCTACCGTCTCAGGATCCAGTGCAGTACTAGTAGCCTTTGTCATGGCCATGTTTTGCACTTCTGTCCATATTCTCTGAGTAGCTCAAAGCATTTTATGTACTCTTATGATTAATTGAACTTTTTTGTATTCCAGGAAGTAAAAACATAAAATAAAATGGCTTTTCTACTGATTTGGAGAAGTATATGTCAGCAGATCCAGTTGGTTGTGCTCATTAAAATTGTCAGAGCAAGCTCAGAAATCAGCACAAACAATGTGGAGCTCCTGCTCTCTAGCCTCCTGTGTTAGCTTTTTATCTTCATTAATGGCTATGTGACCTCTTTGCCTGTCCTCTGCATTAAATTACCTTCTTTATGGGCTGTAAGATACCAGACTGCATTTCCTCATGTAATTGTGGGTTTACATCTTTCAGCACAGCTTGCTTTTCTTCATGTCTTGTCTCTCTCTCTTTGTCTCCTCCTTAGAGCAATTTCTGAGCTAACACACTAATAAATTCACATTTTGGTACACCAGAGTCCTTCTAAAAACAAAGATGTATATATATAGAGAGATAAAATACTGAAGGTGAACATCTCAAAGACAACAGAGAAACATAAGGAAGTACATGACATTTCTTGTAGTGATGTTTCCTAAAAAGCTTTAAAAATTTCTGGAACCTTTACTTCTTACCAAATTAATTCCATCTGTGTGTTTGCAAACATTTTTTTTTAGAGTAATGTCTAAAGTCACAGGTGCTTCAGGTTGTTAGCAAGGATATTTTTTACAAGTGCAATATGGAAGCTTGGATCTAACCTTGTATTTTGGGTTAACCAAGCTCTCACATCTCCAGGTGCAGAGCAGAAAGACAGATAGCTCTTCTGGATCAAACATCAGTCCATGCTGTGTAGAAGGAATATCCATGCATTTGGCTTCCAATCAACAGAGCAAACCATTTTTAGTGAAACCTGTGAGATGCATTGAGTTACTGGGCTGGTGTGCCATTTGATAAAGCAGATTTAGTGGTGAAGGTAAAGGTCCTAAGGTGAAGGTATGGCCTCATTACTGCAGTAGTATTGTGCCGAAGTGCTCTTACATGCCAGACCACATTAGACTCATGCGGGGTGTTTGCTAGCATGGCGCATTAAGCCACAGGTGTTCTGCACTGTACAAAGCCTTCAAAGATCGTCTCAAATGTTTCTGTTACTATAAAGAGGATTAAAAGGATTTTAAAACATAGTGGGTCGGCCCGACTGCTGGTGAAATTGCCAACTTTTAGCAAAAAGGGGGAAAGGCTAGAGCAGCAGGGTGGAGCAGGGGCTTCAGGGAAGCCATACGGTACCTTTCAGGGGGGTTTTATGATCCAAATGTGGATCTGTAGCACTTTCAACTGGAACTTATTAAGAATTCATGGAGCAGAAAATGCGAGAAGTTCTGGAAATGAGGACTTTGAAAGGCCAAATGTGAGCTGTAAATAAAAAAGAGTGGATATTCAATTTTGGCTATTAAATATCTCAGAATTTTCTCACATCAACAGATCAGGTTTTCAACAAAAAACCTACCTCTAAACCAAAAGGGCAAATAGAAGATTTACGGACTCCTAAGTCCGAGAGCTGATAAAGACTATAATCAGATATTATACATCTCAAACCCATGAGAGCTTATTGATTTGAAATGCTGAACAGCACCATTCATTCTGGCTCTGATTGAGCAATGTACCAAAGCATGTGTTTATCTTTAAGCATATTTTGAAATCCCATTGACTTCAATCACTGTTGACCCCTGTTACTGAAATTGGACCCTCGGGAAGACACAGCTTTCCTAAATATTATGTGTATAAACAAAAGAATTAGGAACACCCACACTTGAGAAAGCCAGAAGCTTAAGCAGTATGTACCAGGATCACTAATAAACTGCCTCCTAACTTCATCCATTACATATAGATGGTGCTGGCGTTGGAAGTTATGCATCACTGTATTTTCTAGAAGCCAAGACTTTTGCAAGAGAACATTTTATCTGCTGCTGTATTAATTTGAGGCCCTCTTTAGAGGAAAGCCTCCTTCTCTTTGTTTCTTCTTGCTGTCTTAGGATATGGGCACCAAGTCATTTCACAAGTTTGGGGAGAAGTGTGTCTAAGTAAAACATTGTTTTGGAACAGCTTCATAGAGAAGCCTCTTCAGGAGCAAAGGTGTAGCTCATGGTGTCAGCAGCTGAATGCCCTGAAGTAACAACACCCAGTTTTCAGCTTCATTCTTTCTCTCCTTTTGCAGGTGCAGTTATGTGCTGGTGTTGAAATACAGCTGCAATATTTACCCTAGCTATGGTAATTTTCTTTTGAAAACTTGGACTTTTCTACCAAAGGTGATTTGTACATAGAGGGCTTTTCTTCTTTGCCTGCTGTGTGGAGTTTGATGAATATTGGTATTATGTGTTGTTACTCAGAAGTCTTCAAGGATAGCTGTCCAATCTATTATTTCAACACTGTAACAATAACAAATAAATAATTGACAGAAAGCTATTGATCAAAGATGGAGATCAAATAATGAGGAACAACTGCACCAGGTCTAGAGGAAGCAAGGCCTTTCTGTGCACTAAGTCAGTCAGTGCACAACACAATTTAGTCTGAAAAAATGCAGAGTATTAAATCTGGGAATAATAAATTAAAACAAGGAATAAAGGCTCTCCTGATTATGGGAACACCTGTTAAAAATAAACTCAAACAAACAACTCTCAGAGGATTTGATTATTGCCTATAATTTTTGATGGTGGTTTTTCCACTTTAAAAGAACACTTAGCAGCTTGCAATAACATGTTAAAAAATTCACTTACAGTTTTAACACAAATGTTATCCTCTCTGGTCAGTCTCTTCAGTTCATTCAAGAGGTGAGGATTATTAAATATGAGAAAATCTGCCAAAGCCTGAGAACTGGCCAGGTACAATGAAAACTGGCTGGAGTTTTTCTGAGATCTTATCAGAACTTGGGTAGATCCATTAACTCAATGCTGTCTGAAAAGAAAAGCATCCTCCTGAAAAGACTGTAGGCAGGTGATGCCTCAGTGACCTAATGCCTTATTGAAACATCATGAAGTTCGATTAATATATGGAAAATATTCTGAAGTCCTTAGAAGGATGTGGAAAACATAAGAGGGATTCAAAAGTTACAAGTGGTGCTATAAGTAACTTTACAGTGCACACCAAATATGAATATTTCTTTCCTATTCAGGAGATTTAGCATAGCATCTATTGACATATTTAGGGTGTGCCTAGTTTTGGCTTGTCTAGCAGAAATATCATCTTAATTTTAAGGAATTTTATGTTTGGGTGTCTGCAATTACCAAACATTCATGACCACTGCAATTGTTAGAAGTTCACTTATATTACATATCCCAGTTTTGCAGTGATTAACTTGCTACAGCTAAATGCTAATGTTTTACATTGTTGGGACATTATGACTGTGTGAGAGAAGTTTATAGTTCAATATTTTAAGTTCATGTAAAGTCACTGAAAAATATGTGTCAGGTAGAGTTTTTTAAAGTAACTGGAAATCCCTTTTCAGTTCAGAGACATTGAATAAGGTGCCTGATAATGTTACAGTTATACCCTAAAAAAAACATACTAAAAAAATTCTTATCTGGTTACTGGGGGACTCTTTGCCATTTGTAACTACACTCATCTTTGATAAGTATTTATAATAAGCATTCTGTATTTCTGTGTTAAATATCGTAAGACATTATCCCCCTTCATTTTAGCAGAACCTTCCTTTTTACCCCAACATGGAACCTGATTACATCTTGGAAAATGTGAACTTGTAAGTTTCTGAACTACCAACAATGCACTTTAAAAATTTCAATTTTGAATTTTATCTTACTCTTTTAATAGAACCACCTTTCTCAGATGAACTCCTTTCATTGGCTTAACATTACATCACAACATTCAGACGCCCCAACTTTATCTTCAGGAGGCTGTTTGTCATCTCACACCTGCCTATATGTTTTATTTCCCACTTGCATATTCTGCTCTGCATTCTTCCAGATAGACTAATGTCATTCCTTATACCCTTTCCTGCATCTTGAATTAACTCTTTCTTCATGCCACCCCTTACTCTTAGAACAGATGCTTCTGGTAACTCTTCTTAGCTCATAGGTCTCCTTTCATCTAAAATGCAGATAAATTTCTGCCTTGGGTTGCTTCATCAAGTCTGGAGTCGTTAATTGAAATCTTACCTCTCTTAGCAAAATCCTTTGTATATGAGACATCTTACCAAATAGTTCACAAATCACAAACTAAATTTCCTTTACCTATCAAATCCAGGCAGAAGAAAAAATACATTAACAAGAATTGTCATTAAAACATAAATGTATCTGTATTTCTACCTTCCATGGTTATTTAACATGCTGAGTTTCAACATGCTGCCCATCTAACATAAGGTCTTATTTTGCCACACTTGCTGAATCTGGACATTGTAAGAAACACTAACAGGCTTCACTAAAAAAAATGTTTGATTTCCAGATAATCAGACATTGAGTTCCTGCTGTGTATTTTCCTGTGCCAAAAGCATTTTTAGCTCAGAATAAATAATCTTATTGTCCATTTACCAAAACCATTTACTATTTTGAAAAGTTATATTTAGAAGTTCCAGTTTTCCTGGGACTGTTCCTCATATAAATTGTACATGCCACAAGAAAATGCTTCTATATCTTTTGGACTCCTTTACCTGCAATGTCACTCTATAATGCTGAACTAACTGATTGCCACATTTATCCCTTAGGCATTTTACTATTATCCTTTCTGCATACTTATATTTTCACAAGCATGCTCTTAGCTTCTAGACAGAACAAGTCAAGAGGAGTATTTATTCCATTCAAAAAAAGAGCGCAATAGAAAAATACTGCTTGAAATTCTGCTTAGAATTCACTTAGAATTTTTTTCCATATTTTTTTCCATTTTTAATAGAAAAAGAACAAAGGTTACTTTTTCTTTTTTTTTTTTTTAATTTTTATGATAAGAAAATATGAAGCTGGAGATAAGCTAAGATCAATGTTTCTGTGGTTAGCTAAAAGCTTATTATTCACTGTCTTCAAATTTTGAAAGGAAACATGGAAAAGTCATAGGACTCTTTCATTTGGAATTTTAGGAACTTCATTCACCCCATCCTCTGCCCCTCCCAAAACATTTCCAGAAGTTTTTCAGAAGTCACAATATTTTAGAGCTCTTGAAATAACTACTTTTGAAATTCTGCCTTATATCTTCAGGTTGCTTACTTTGTTAAAAGAAGACTGCAGGTGTGTGAGCCATAGCCTTGATATTCACCATAGCACTGTTGAGGGGATTAAACATTGTGCTAAACGTGGATTACATTCCCATTTTACACCCATTGGTTACATTCATCACAGCCACTGCAGCTTACATCTGTGTTCATTGGCAAGAATAGGCTTATACAATTTTGTTAGTGAGGAACTTAATTTCTTCTTCTTTCCCACTTAAACATAATTTTACTTCCTTGCGTCTTTTTTCTGTGGTGATAAATATCCACTTTTTTTTTTTTTTTTTTTTTTTCCCCCTGAATGCTTAGTGAACAAGTTTTTAGCCTCTCTAAAACTTTGCACAGCACTTTGTGTCAACCCAGATGGGAGTAACTGTACTAATTTCACATGACCTTACTGCAGCTGGCAGAGTCCAGAGAGCACTCTAAAAATTCACCTCCAAGGCTGGAGAGCCAGCTGAGCAAAACCAGCATAGTTATGTCCTTTCTGACAAGTGAGTCAGAAGCATAACCATGGTGACAGCAGTGAGGTGTCTGTATGTTCTTCCTTCCAATGAGTTTTGAAAGAAAATGAAGATAATGTGAAATTGTAAGTGCAGTCATGTATTTTCCAAGTAAACCAGAAACTTAGCTGACGCAATGTTGTTGTAAAGGCTGCTAAGGTTGTAAACGTTTTGTATGACCAACGTGCTGTGGATTGTGCTCTTCTTTACCATTCAAAGGCAAAAATAAACTTCTTACTCTCATGTAGAGAATCAAAGCACAGATCTACATCTACAGACACTAAATTTTGGCTTAGAAGTGTCCCATCACTTGCAACTTCACTTGTGTTTGGTTTGCATTAAAGAAATTGTAAGCTTTTTGAGGTTTTTTTTAGGTGAAATTAATGAAATTACTGTTTATTTTCAGGTGAGTCTTGGTTGACCACAGTGTTACTGAGGAAAATTACTGCTACTTTACTGTACAGCCTTATTGGACCATGGGCTTGAGTTGAGGGTCTTCCTAGAAACACCTTCATGCAAAAGATCAGGGATGATGAAGACATGGGCAGGTCTGACCTGACTCTCAAGATTCCATCCTTGGAAAATAGTGGTGCTGAATTAGAAGAAAAAAAACCCGCAAAAGATATTGAATTATGGGATATAATTTTCTAACTTTTGAGACTTCATTTTTGTGATAGGTTTTTTTTTTTTAGATGCAGAACATTCTAATAGTAATATAATTTTACCTGCAATTTCTATTTTCTCTTCAAAACTGTATTATAGCACCTGTGAAGGGACAGCATGAAACAAATCTTCATTACTTATAAAGTAAATCTTTAGAAGGGTCAGACCTGGATGAGTATAATCAAAGACAGAGGATCAAAAGATTTACTTTATAATAAAGATTACTTATGTTTCTTTAAATAACTTCAATTTCATCAGGAAAATACATACAGATATGACAGGGGCAACATTCAGGTAAATGTGAGTAAATATATGTCCATGTCTTCTGAGATCTTTAATGACAGCTTCTGAAAAGGGAATAGCTGCTTACTCCTACTTACACCAGCTCCTGCCTTAGTGTCTTGTGAAAAGTAAGGAAAATATTGGTGAGGTAATAGCTTTAATTTTCTTATGGAAATTGGTAACATCATCTTGATAGTAACTGCATCCCACAAAATACATTTTGACGTGTTAAAGACATGAGGTTTTACTAATCTGCCCATACAAACTACTTGAAACATTAAGAATTTCTGAATACCAGGAGAAATAGATCACTTATTTTCCCATGAAAGAAATTAGGGACAATTGATGCTTTTTTGGGGACTATATTTAGACTGAAGAGAGAAAGAATGAGGAAAGGAATTCTATCTGTCTGACTGTGGAAAGGTACGATGTATACAGAGCTTTTTGCTCCAGATTGCACCCAAAGTACATACTGCAGTATGTAGTGTGCTAGCAGTACATATTTATCCATGAGGACCTGACAATAACTGCATAAAGAGTAAACAGGTGGCCTCTTCTGACATTCCATATGCTAATGGAAAAGCTCCAAGCTCCTTGACAATAAATGTGCACTAGCATTTCCTCTTCCCTTTTTCCTCAGTAAAGAAGGGGTCTCTCATACAAACTGCTCCCTTGGAAGAGTTCTGGAAAGGAAATATAACAAATGCAACAGACAGACTGTTTGACCTAATGCCAGTTTGCAGGATCCTCAAGAATTGCTAGAGAAGAGACAGTTCTGGTTCTGCATTTTAGCTCATCTCTGAAGAAGAAATGCTATGAAGGACAGTGGGTTGTTTCTTGTGGAGTTAGATGTAGACATAGCTGGTGCCACAGAGGGATTCTTTACCACAAAGACTTTCCTGAGTAGAGCTTCTTGCTACTTCACATGCACATCTAAAAATGGCCTAAGTGTTGGAATCAAAGCTAGTATTTTGTTAATAATTTTTCATTTAAAAATATCTTTGTGAATCACCCCATTAAAAAACACCTAGGGAAGAGATAACAAGATAGCAGGAATCCTTGTAGACCAATTTTTTAAATAGCACCCTCAGATTTTTCTCCTGATTCCAATGACTTTTCTGAGAGTGCACACTTTCAAGGATAGACATGACAAGCTGGGAGCTTTGCTATCATAACCCCAGAAATTCTGGGGTTTAATCATTAAGCTACATGCTTAACAAGGAGAGGTGAAGCCATTGGAGTTATTTAATCATCTGGGAGCTGTGACACTGCAAGAGGTGGACCATCCAGGAGCACTGATGGGTTTTCTGGTCTCCCACCACCAAGCCTGCCTTTTACCCTGGCACCTACCCACTACTTGGATTTGATACAGTGGTCTGGGGGACAAACCCAACATTTTCCATTTTTCTGCCAACTGGTGCAGAGCTGTTGTTGCAGGGTCTGCTGCTGGGTGCTGGGATGGGATGTTCAGGGCTGCCTGGGCCCATTCCCAGTCACCAGCAAAACATGTTTTCAAGTCCTTTCTGGAAAGTAATCAGGGCCCTTAACAACTGGGTGCCTTAAAATGTATTTATTACAGCTCCAGAGAAAACAGTAGTTTGCTTTTATATATGGACACCATAGTGACATAACAGTAAACTTACAGCAATTCTCTGAGTTACTGCCATTTACAGTGGTTGCCTCAGGAACTGCAAATAAAGTTACATGTTTTATTTGAGTGTTTGAAAAGGGTCATTGTCAAGCAACTTAGATCAAAAATTTTAGCTTTGGTAGGAAAGGACAGAAGGTCTACAAAGGCTCTGTTAATAGAAGTATTTACGAGATTTTTCAAAGGCAAAGGTAAGTTAGAACTATTTTAAAATACTTTTGCTATGGTCCCCTGCAGCATTTGCATCCCATCACCAAGGGTGTTATGTTAGTCAAACTACCAGCAAGGGAAGGAGATGAGAAGTAGAAGCAAAACTGATTATGCCTTTTTGTTTTCTTGATTGTCCAGGAACTTAAACCAATATTGCTGTACAAAAATGAGTACAATTTGTTTAATGCTCTACTTTTTTCAAAATTTGAATGTCATTTACTCAAAGAGAAAAAGAATAGATTATGGTGGTTGGAGTTTAACTTGAATATTTTTTTTTTCCCAGTTTTCACAGTTACTTTGAATTTACAACATTTTTTCCTCATTTGCATACTTCAGTGATATGATTAAAAGAAAGAAGCCTATGACCTACACTGAAGAATGCTTAATATTTTCCTAATACAGACATGTCCATCTGACTTCAGGGTACACTCCAGACCACATTCCAGTTGGTTTGCTAGTTTAAATATGGAACAAGTGTCCTAAGTAGCAAGTGCGTGGATATTAGTATGATATGAAAGCAGACCTGGACCATCAGATTTTAGGAAAGTTTTTAGTTCAGTTATATTCCTTGTTGGCAAACTCATACTTTTGCAGGGTCATAGCAAAGGTATGAAGTTATGTTAGGTCCAAGGACTGTAATGGAGAAGCCTTAGGGAACAAGGCCTTAGTAACTTCCACAAAGTATGACTCTAAAATAAGAATTTCAATCTTTTGAAGAAATTCATCTGTATTTTAGACTCCATTCTACAGAAAAAAATATTTATATTTGAAAAATCCAAGCTGACATGAAATAACTTGTAATCTTTATGTGCAGAGAGGTATAAAGTGCTGGTGAGCACTGCATTATGCTACACTGCTACATTAAAAATAGTAATTACCAAACAATGAATTTCACATATTCCAAGAACTTAAATCTTCTGTTCTTTTGCCCGCATAGGTTTTGTAGCAGATAATTTAATGAAATTCTAAGTGAAGGAAAATCCATCCATTGCAGAGATGAAAGTTGCCTTTGCATCCTATAGTATGAGTGTAAAGATCCTAACGCTTTACGATATTCACAACACTTTATTAGACTGATTGTGAAAAGATGAATAAGATGGCCGCCCACTTCTTCAAACCTAAAATTGCTGATTAAAAATTGTTAAGTATGTGAGCCTAAGAAAAACAAGGTTTAATGACCCTATCAGTGTAAACTGTCCCATAATTATCTGATCTAGCCACACATTAGTCTCTTCTACAATGACTTGATAATTGAGTTTCCTTTCTGTACTAAGGAAAGATTGGAGTTTCAGGCCACCCATTGAGCTGTCTGACTGTGATGTTTAGGGCTGTTTCCACATTTGATGATAAAACCATAAGGTATGCAAGTTCCACTATAAGGACCTGCAGCACTGTTTTAGAAAATGCTTGTGTAACCTTGACCACTGAAATATACAGAGTTAAATATAGGCCAGCATTCCAAAAATGCCTTATTCATTCATATCCACTGTGGTTTTATCATGCAAAATTCAGATAAATTCTGGCAAGGTAATTAATTTCTTAATTTCTTTTAAGTAGAGAAGGAATAGGGATTGCTTGGGAGGCAGGAGACATTCAGGGATGCAGAATTAGATCATCTGATATTGCGCCTCCTTACCCAACTGTAAATATTCATCTCACAAAGTAAACATAGAACCCAGGAAGAGTCAGCTATCAGACAACTCCCAAGAGATCAAGGGAAAAACAAAAATAGCCATGCACGAAATGTAAAACCAAATGATCATCAAATAGCTACAGATACTCCGATTGATGTGCTTGTTATGATTCACTGAAAGTTTTAGGAGATATGCTTGAGTTTTGTTTACTTCAAGGCTTTCTATTATCTCCATGGGAAAAAGACAGAGTTGAAGAAGGTTGTTATAGAAGAGAATCAACAGGCATAAGCTGTCCCTTCAACACTTGCATTATTTTTAATAATGGAATAAGGGAGGAAGAGGAGTTTTTTTAGAAAAAGAAGTATGTAAATTATTATTTGCTTGTTCCTTTTAAAATAAATCTGGTTTTGAAGTTGTGCTTTCCAGTTCCTCTCTACATTCTATGCATAATTCTTTTTCTCTCTTCTTTTTATGCTTTCCTGTGTTGCATTTTATTGTGGAAGATGCATAGCCTTTTTCTGGTCTAGATCCTGCAGGTCCCAGAGTTAACCCTTAGCTACCTAGAGGTGAGCACTATTAGAGGTACACTAACTGCCAGTATCTCCATGGCAAGCAATGCCACAGTGTGTAATTATTTACTCCTGTTTATCTTGTGTGCTGATGAGAGAGCATAATCTACCTTGCACAAAGCACAGGGTCAAGATTCAATCTTGACTACTCAAACAAGTCTGACTCTAAGCAAGTCTCACTGTTCTTTCCACACCTATTTTCCTAAAAAGAGAGATCTTTAAGAGCACCATCGCAGTCCCACTCAAGCAGCTGTTGTGGTAGGTACCACATAAAGAATTAAAAAAAAATAAATTATGCTACCTAAAGCACACATATGAAATATATTTGTTGGGATGTGATTCAGAAAAAAATGTAGGTTTTGACATTAAGGTAGGAACTGAACAGAACTGAAAAATCAAATAAGAAAAACATGCAGACAGAAATCACAGTATATCAAATGATGAGCAAGAATGATTTCTGGAAATGTGACACCCTTATTTCAAAGACAGTAAGATGGAGGCTTTCAGCATGTAGATGTTGTGACAGGAAGGTCCTTGTGCTTGGAATAGACTAAGAAAAGGGGTTGAATAAAGCATTATGGGCATGGAGGAAGATGGGAATAAATCACTGTGTGCTAGAAGATTGAATAGGATGGAGATAAACACTGTGGAATTTTACAAAGAGAAATTTATTTTTGATACAGTAACAGGAGAAAGAATTAATACAAGAATGCAAAGGGAACAGTGCAATTAGGCTGCCAAATCACAAATCTGATCCTACCAGCAGTGTTTTGAGTGGGTGGAAGGAGCAATATAACAATGTTTAAACACCCCAAAAAGTGGAAGTTGTATTACAAGAGGAAACTCAAGAAGTGACAAAATTTCTGCTTTCTGGACAGATAGAAAAACCCTGAATTTGGTAAAGAAACTGATGTGGCAAGACAGGGAGATGGCCTACTGTGGAGGCATCTGATTTTATGGCTCTAGCACCTTACTGGAAATGCTAACTATAGTTTTTTCACAACTAAGAAGGAGTCCCTTGCACTCTGTTGGGATCTTTCATTGGATTCACTGGCAAAGAACTAAGTATCAGTTTATAGAATGAGGAAAGTAATACAGACTGTTATGCTAAGCCAGTCCAACACAGTATCATTATTTCAAAATAAATACATATGTTTTTATACAGGAAACAGAAAAAGCTGACACCCTTTTAATGAATAAATCCAGCAAAATCATGATGAATAATAAATTCTGGTTAGTCTGCTTTTGGCTGCTTCTCAATTCAGCAGAAACCAGGTCTATCGCAAAAATGTCTCATTGTGTAATACTTTCTACTTGACTGTTTTTATCTGTTTATGCCACACACAGAGCAGTACTGAAGATTTAAAGCAAAATATGGATTCTTGTAATACATGTATATGAAAAAATGCAGCAGAATTCTCCCACGGTTTGCTTTAGAAAAGAGGTGAGTACAATCTTTAGAACTGTTGTTGAAATCATGTTAGTGCTGTAGTGTTAACATATATAAATATGACTACACATATATAAATGAAATATAGTGTGTAAGTGTGCTAAAGAAGTTTGGGGATTCTTCCCTATGCCAGGTACCTACTGGCAATAGCACAAAATGAAGTCCCCTAAATTCACAAAGAAAAAGTTACTTGATAAAATGCTTTGGAATTTTCTTCAAACTGAGAAGCTACCAGATGCCCAAGTGTAAAGAAGAAATACAAAGCAAAGTATGGGAGCCCACTGTAGAAGGGAGTCTTTGAGATACTCTCTGAAAGGAAATTATCATCGGAACAACTGAACATGAGATTCCTATTGGAAAGATTTTATATCTGTATTTTATTGATTGTGTGTGTTTCTTTTATAAAAGCACATCTTATTTAATAATCAAAAGCTTTGCTTCATGAGAGTAAAAGTTTTATTTTGCTTTAAGTATGTCTTATGCTTACTCAGAGGATGACTACAAATGAAGGCACCAAATTTTCATGGTAAAGATAAATCCCTGTAAATCAATATAGCAGTCAAGTCCTGGGGAGCATTTGCAATCACTAAGCTAAGCCAGGAATAGGTGTGTTTTGTTCAAACTTTGTGAGGAGTAATGCCCCACAGGTAAGAGTGACAACTTTCCCAGGTAGATATAGTTCAGTTCTTCACCGCCAAGGAGCTGAGAATAAACACAAGACTTTTGGAAATATTCATGATACAGAAAAAAATGTGCTACTTCATGATTCTTGTATGAAGAAATAAAGAAATTAAAACCCTTGAAAAAAAAATCTCAAATAGAAGTCATAATGTACAAGATCATCTCGCAAGAGAGTTCACAATCTTACATAGTCATTTCCTATCATGTAAGTGCATGGAGACTGTAGGCCTCTGGACTTACAGCTCTGCTCCTGCCCAGCCTTGTTTTCTTTTGACATGACACTTTATCAGTGCTAAGAAAAGGGAAAAAGCATAAAAGGGAAGAAAAATCTCCTACTGTTAGAAAAAGAAATAAAAATATAAGACATATAATCTCTGAGAACATATAGAGTCCACTTCTTTGACCGGACATTGTTGTACATGGCAGGGCTGCAGTCACTCAGCTTGCTGTTTGACAGTGGTCAACTATGTCATCACAAATGAAGCAACAGACATTACAGTTTGGATTACTGAATTAGACTGTTTCAGGCTTGATTATAGCTGATTAACATTTTCAGGCCATGGGTTTGCAAATCTAACAAGCTCTGCATATGGGCAGTCAGAGGTGACACTCAGGGAGTTAAACACCAAACCTGGGGGTCCTACTTAGGCTTGTTGGGTAGCTGTGAGTACAGATCTCTTATTACTGCATATTCAGGTTGTTCCTAGTGAAGGCCTCTTGGCTCCTACAGCACTTCCTTGCCACAGACCCCTCTTGCAATATGTAATTCCGCACTACATGTTGTAAGAAAAGTTAAAAGGATAAATGGAAAGGCAAAATTTAAAGCAATCAACAAAATGCAAAACTGGAAAGTCTGTGTAAAAACCATCCATGTAATTATTTTGGCTGCACTAATTTTCTATCCCATTGAGAAATGCTGGTGTATGTATGGAGAAGGCAATGATTTCCAAAGGTGGGCAAAGAAATCCAAGGGCCTGGAAATAAAAGTGATGGCATAGAATGAGGGTCTTGAAGAAAGGAACATGATAGTAAACTCAGATTTCATCAGATGGTCTTGGAATACAACACAGACAATTAGCACTCTCCACTGTACTTGTACCACACCAGACAAGAAGAGATAAAATATTCATCTGGAAAACAGAGCTGCAACCAGACATCTTAGTAGAGATAAATTGAAGCCTACTACTTTTGTTAACTGAGTAAGAAAGTGCACGTCATTAAAAGAATAAGGAAACATTAACAAATCCCCTGTATTTACTCTCTGTGGATGAAAGGATGATTATATTTAGTTTTAGCTAAATCTCCAGCATTGTCTAATTACACAAATGAGGAATTCAACTAGGGAACAGTGCTTATGAGATAGCCACCCCCCTGCCCTTGAAAAACATGCTTTTTTCCCCTTTGTCACCTCCTGGAATTTAGAAATGTTTGGGCAACAAACATTCTGACTAAGTGCCAACCACCAAACATAAAAGAACTCTTAGAAGCTGAAATAGGGAAGAGATTAAGGTAACTGAAAAAGTTACTTGCTTTAAAAAAAAATAAATATCTGTTTTATTTTTGTTTTCAAGGCTTTGGTTCACATTCATAGTACTGGTACCAGAGACATCATTATTCAAGATGATTTTTTGTTTCAGGTTAAGCACTTCCAGCTGTCTGTAGTGACTGTCCAGGGGGATTTAAAATTATTTTCCACATGATAATGACTGGCCAGTTTTCTGCTGTTCTCAGTGCAAGGAAATGTCATTTAATTATTGCACACAAGATGGCTTTTGTTGTGTACCTTACAGTCATGGCACTTTTGATACCTCACATATTTTGTAAAGTCCTCCAGACTAATATCTTGTTAGAGAAAAGAAACTGGGTATGAAATAAGATTCTATTATATCATATATGGCAAAAAAAAATCTCATGGTTATGAAGCAGTAATTGAATTATTTCTCATACTCTTTGCCTGAGTATGAGGAGGATAATTTGTAAGGTACCCAGTAAAGATTCCAAGCTGCAAGAGGAAATCAGTGCATTTGATTTAGCCATATGCATTCAGCGTAATGACAAGACTAGGAACAAATTAGAAGGTACTGTGGAAAATAGAAAATACCTTCCTTCAGGAAATGAGTGAGTCTTATTCTGAGGAATTGTCTATTATCAGAAACCTGAAAGCCAGTATTGCAAAGCTGGTGATTTCAGTGCATGTAAATGTCATGTAAAGTGTCACAGCCTTTCCGTAAGGGGGCAGGGAAAGGTACACCACAGCATGCTGCAGCCCAGCAAAGTGCCCACATTGATGCTGAATAGCTCATCTGCTCTGGCCAAAACCATTACCCCAATGCTTGGGCTCAGAGGGATGGCACAAAGGGAATTTATTCTACCTCTTTCCCGAAATGAGTGTCTTTCCTGGATGGGTTCATCTTGCAGATTATAGCATCTCTTGAATCATATTACCTTTCATCAGAATAAAAGTTCTTTACAGAAGTTGCTTCGTACATGTCACTAAATTTTCATATATTTTCATCTGTGGATTACCTGGGCTACATCCAATATCTCTGTCACCTTCAGACAGCTCTTTCTTTTAATTCACATTTCCATCGACATTTCTGGCAGGCTTACAGTGAAATATTCCATAGCTTTTATGAATGTAAGGAATGTGGTGGTGAACCACAGGATTTCCCCACCTACAGCTCCCCCTTTCAGCTGCCAGCTGCTTGTCAGATTTTAATTAATGAGAAAGTTGCTAGCAGTTATTCATGCTGGTTCCTCTCTGGAGAATTTCTAAACAGCATTCACAGCATTGAGCCTACACTTTCTCTTTTCTTTTAATGCTCTTCTTCACAGCAGCCAGTGAAAAAATGTGAGAAGTGATGAGTTTCTGTACCCCAAGCTCGGTTAATAGAAAACAATGTTCACCAGTTATGGATGTGGCATACAGGACCTCCCTTCCTTGTACTTCCTCCTTCTGTTTCCTACAGAAAGTGAATGGAGAGGTCTCCTAGAAAATTATATCTGCTCAATTGTAGGTATATTGCTAAACTTCCTTTTTTTTACCATATCAGGAATATAATTTAGGTGAAAATACCAAAGGACTGCCTGCACTGGTAAAGTCAATATTGGCATAGACAAGTAAAGCTGTCACTGGTGTGGAAGAAGGACTCCTGAAGGCATTATGTCTAGCAAGGACACACTCGCTCATGCTGTGAGTTTATTTCTCCTCCCTTTGAGCATGCCCCTAAAACATATACCTTTTTTTTCTGTCTTTCACTTCCTGGAATATTTGGGCAATAAATATTCAGTCTGAATGCCACCAAATGTCTAGTATCATATCAAAAAGTCTGAAGAGCACCACAGTGGTACAAGGAAGTGAAAAGTTATTTCAGAATATCATCAGTCAGTGAATAGCCTCAGCTTTAGGCTACCCTGAAATCTAACTGAAGACAGTGTTCGTGGTATTGCTAAATGGGAAAGTTGTACTTTTCACTGTTGGCTTCCAGCCTTTGAAAATTATTAAAACGCAGCAATATGCAGCAGTCATTCTGAGTGATCCAACAGAGCCTGAGAAAGCATTTCTGTACTCAGTCTTAAAAGGCAATAGCAAATGGTAAACAGTTGGTTACAACAAATAGCAATTTAATAGATGTAGCTTTTGATAAGCTGCAGATAAAATCTCCTGGATTGTGGAACTCCAAGTAGCTGTCCCGTACTCTGGGTGTAAGAGTTTCCATTATAAACCTTGTTTTGATGCCCTCAACCAACCCTTCATTCTAAGTTTCTGCAAAGAGCTCCTTCTTGTGTAATGTTTCTGCTATGTGGACTCCAGCCAGAGAAAATCTGGAAAGGGGGAGGGAGGAGTAAGAAGCTGGAGGTTATTCTCACAGGTATGGTTAAATGAAATGACTTTGTGAAGGCTGTTAACTTTTTGACACATTTTCTATCTTTTCTACATCAGTTTTTCCTCAGTGGTTCTGATTTGCACTTCACATTTCCTTGTTTTGTTTTGTTTTGTTTTTATTTTTCCTGGTTATTTCTTATTAGGATCTAGAGTGGGGAACACAGCATTGGTTCAGCATTTGCAAATAATGACATGGAGCCCACAGACCAGGTGCCTTCATAAGACTGGTGATTAGATCCTCTTAGTGATTCTTAGCATTTTAGTGATTATTCTGTTCCCGGGAACTATTACAGACCTCCATCATATATTATACAGAAGAAATAAATTCCCTTCTATCATTAAGATCCGTAGTACTTCCTCTGCAAGCACTGTTGGTAGACATTGAATATACATGGACACATATTACCAAGCTTTGCAGAACTATCCTACAAACCTTGTTGATATCATAAATGCTAATTAGTCTGTGAGAAATATCCACATTTTTATGAAGTCTACAGATGTTATAATATTCTGTTCCAGTCACCTCCAGACTTAACCCATTTATAAACTGGCTTCTCCTTCTGTAATGTTCTCTCTGTTCTTGAGATGATACTGCAGTATCCTTTAGGTGAGAGTGTCTTCAGTCCAGCCTTCTCTCACCTATTCACTAGTAAATAATGATGCTTTGATTGATGTTTCATGTGAAAACTGGGTGATGGCCATTTGTCATGGTCAGGAAGTGTGCAGTACCTCTTCGCAAGCTTTACTTGCAGTAATAGCCACGTCTCTCTGATCTTCTACAAAGTTCTTGGCTATTGACAACAATCTAGCAGAACAGTTGTAAGCCTAAAGCAGTGGAAAAGTAATGTATATCGAGTGTGATGCAAATAACAGGGCCTTCTCCTAAACAAGATATACACTCTATAAAGATGAAAAATAGTCTCCGGTTCTGTGTACTCAGAGTTGCATCTGCATACACTTGAACAGATCCTCACATATGCACGTGATGGCAGAGGTTTCCAGAAGTATGCAGGGGATTTAAGCACAGAATTCCCAAAGCTGACCAGGGGATTTATTCAGAGGGCTCTCACTGCAAATCTGACTGGAGTTTTGTATGGCTGTTACTTCTGGTTAGGTCTGTAATTTTCAATCTGTGTAACTGTATGCCTAGATGAGTTTAAAGGACAGCAACTAAGCAAATTTCAGTCTATGCCCAACAAAATTCATACACATGGGAGGATTTCAAATATTCCAAATAAATTACTATTGGCCTGGCTTTACTCCGAGAGTACAAGCTTCCATTCATCAGCAAACTCTTTTCACGCTTTGTTTCTTCCTTTGGAATGTTTCTGTAAATCAGCTTATAAACTTTTGGCATTAAATAAAAAGATGCTAGTTTTTTTGTTGTTGTTTGGTTGCTTTTTTAAAATAAACCTATTGCAACAGCAACTGCAAGGTCGCTCCTTCCACCAAGGCTCCCACTGAGAGTTAAACCCATAATCAAAGGAGAACAGAGAAAAGTAAGGACAAAGAAATCCCCTACAAGCCTCTGAGGAAACAGACTCATCTCTTTATCAGGCTTCTATGTATCCCAAAGATGATTCAGAAATGTTCTGAGGTTGTCCTATCCAGGAGGTGGTGGTTACAGTGTTACAAAGGCTCTTCTGTCAACTTCACAGCTGCCCTTTATTTCATCAGTAGCTACTTCAGTTCTGAAGAGGGGCTTCTCTTTTATTGCTACATTACATGTGTCCAGCCCATCTGATTCATACTATACTGGCATTCATTTTGTGCTCTGATTAAAGCCTTTAGTTATAAAAAGAAAAAAAGGTTAACATGGTGTATTCGAGATTCCTCATGTGCTACTCAATTTAGTGTATATTTTAATGTCAAATTTCAGACATTTAATGTTAGTAGGAGCATACGACTTGCCTTATCAGATCAGACAGTTAGTCCATGAAGTCTTGCATCATGAATCCAACACTTGATTTGTGAGACGAAGGTAAAAACAAACAAAGCATTATTTCTCCTAACCAAGTTTGCAATGCTACCCTCCAGGAAAAAATTCCTTCCTTGCCCCTGTGGTGATCAGGCTCTATAGACTAATTAAAAAGGGCTTCTCAGCTCAAACTGTGCACAGAAAGAGTGTATGAAAATTGAGAGAAAAAGGATAAAAGATAGGAAGATGTCAAGAAGCTTGGAGGGATTTTCCACTTACCAAACTTGTTAAAGAGTTAAAGGCAACACAAAAAGGTTGCTCACTGCAGGTATAATATGAGGTAATGTTCACACTAACTGCTAGCACAGCATCAGCAAGGAAACTCAAAATACTGTTTATGCAAGAGGCCACATGTCTCTGACATTTATTTGTCATACAGTTTCACTGCAGACATGAACACAGTCTCTAAAGGCCTGACTGACCCAGATGTGGTTATTCTGCTCCCATTTAAATGTCAATAGATTAATATTTACTAGTAGATAGCAAATTAATCTGTAACTTAATGTCCTCTTTATGATATCATCATAAGGAGCCATTGCATATCTGAAAGGTCGTTGTAAGGGCGTGTCTTTTGGGGTGATGAAAATGTAGACAAAATACAGTTTTCATGGGGGGCATGATCACTTGGGATTTTTAAAAATCAGTTCATCTTAGTCCCCCTTCAATCATCATGAAATCTGGAATAGTGAAAAAAATGTAAACTTGTAGGACTGTGTCATGAGCTGAGTTCTCCAACACATGTTCTAATTACTTGAATAAGAGAATGTAATTCTGTAAAATAATAAATGAAGTCATCTTTTACTTATGAGAACTACCAGCAGGATTTGCTCTGCAATGCCCTTATTTGTTAAACTTCTGGAACACAGCACTCTGTACAGAATTGTGTGGTCTCCCTTATCATTGTTTTTTTGCATCCCTTAAGTTCAGAGACATTAGCAGGGTGTGGCTTTTTTCCATTAAAGGCTGTTTTGGGTAACAGTAATCCAAGATCTATTTCGTTATGCTAACAGCTAAAGGCCTTGTAATAATAATTTCGTTTTGGCAGCATCACAGTCAATTTCGTTGATGTTACAGTTGTTTTAATTTTCTTTTTCAGGGGTGAGAAAAGCTCCAGTAATTCTTCTGAGATGATTTCTCCATACTTTTCATCTTTTACCACAAAAGGGATTGCCAGGGAACTATCCAAGAAAGAAATGCAGATAAGCAATACCACCATCAGAAGGAAGGGAAGGGAGAGGAAGTGAAGGGAAAGAAAAGCAGAAAATGCTTGGTTTTTTGTGAAGCTCAAACAAAAGAAAGAACAGCTGTAAACTTTCAGAGAGGAACAACTATGTATATCTGTAAAATTTCTAACATTTGTATGGAGGCAGAAGTATTGATACACCAGTTACCTGAGGTGCAGATGACCAGTTATAAATTTAAAAGTGTGAGATAATACAAACTGAAAACAAGCTGTCTGGCAATAGTGAACTGAGCCATAAACATACACACATAATGCATAAGTTAGTGATTATAAAAAAGATAACATGACCTTTCCCTTATATTCTTCAGCACTTTTTTTCACCCTTAGCATTCAGCATGTTAGAGGGCAGAGCAGAAGGTGAACTTTTCAAGTTGTTTTTAAGCACAAACCAGAATTTGTAAGAAATTTGCTGGAAACGTCAGGAAAAAAACCTGGAAAATGGCCTTTCCTGCCATGAAGGAAAAGCTCCTGGAGTGGTCATCAGCTCTGCCTTACTCCTCCTGGTATCCTCCTGTCCATACAGATACCTAATGGACAGCTTCCAGGCTGCTTCCCATCAGCTGAGTGCTCACAGAAATGTGGGAGACCAAGGTCTGTTTGCATCTAAGACTCTTATTGATGTAAAGAAAGTGGGAGAAGCTAGTGATCAGGAAAGCTTCCCAGGATGCTTTTAATAAAAATATAACCTATGCAGTTTGGGTTAATAAATCCCTTACTCATCAGATTTTTGCTCCTAAATCTTCAAGGTACTTCTGAAAATATTTCTTTTAATAAGAATTTATTAATTTTGGAAAAGTTACTGAAATGTTAGTAAGTCCTAAATCAGTGGCCTTACACTGAAGTTGACCTTCTCCATTACTGTTAGGAAGGCAAGTCATTGGCATCAGTTGAATTGAAGGGGATTTCCTTTTGTTTTGCAATGTATGTGCAGACAAGCAGGCACCAAGCTACAAGTGAGTAACTTTCCCACTAATCCTCCAAGGCGTGTGACAATATGACCCTGAGCTTTTACAACTAAGAACAGTATGGTATGTAAATATTATGAACATATATGGTAAGTGCTCTACTTGCTGAAAAACACAGAAAATGATTCCTGAGAATGCCTGGCTGACCCTAAAGCTACACGGGCTATTATTTTTTTTTTGTCTGCAGCATTCATCTCTGTTCAAAACCATGATGATACATTAGATGCAAGTTCACTGAAGCAGGAAATGTGTCTTGTTGCCTTTATTTCTCAATTAAGCATCTGTTTTATTTTCAATATAAATAATAAAAATGAGAAATAAAAAATATTATGTTGTATTTGCCACTGACTTCTTTTCAGAAAGAAAAATAATGACTTGTTGAACTGAGAACATTTTAACTGTTAGCTGGAAATCAGGATGTCACTAATTGTGCAGCACACATTAAATGATGCCAAAGAAAGGGACTCGTTCTCTGTAGTTACACAGTTAAAAACTAGAAAATATGTTATTATTTCTTTGAAAATGTTCTGGCATCTATTAAAGTCATTAATATATGGGGAAAAAAAAGTTTAAAATAATATTGTTTTAAGTCTGTGAATAGAAGTTTCAAAACACAATAGATTGTCACCTTTTTTATGCTGAATATGTATCCTGCTAAAAATGTAGCTGTATCACTAAAACAATGTGCAAACCCCAGGCTTATTTGGGTACAAGCAACTAGGATAAAACAGATGAGGAAAAAAATGTATTGGACACTTACTGATTTTGCAATGGAAAAGTTACGAATATACTTTCAATAGCACTTCCAACTGTTGCAAGTGCCATTTATCATCTACCCATTTAATAAGGAATATTTTATGTGTTGTGGTGCATGATAGCCTTTGAAAGTCTCCATCTCTTAACATATATGTATCCACAGATTCTTCCAGTTCTCACTGTGTATTTTCTTGATTTGCTGTTTAGCTTTCATTATTGATAGAGACTTGGAAGCTGCATCCCACAGAAAAGTCCCAAGAGTGCAGATTTATCCATGGAATTATACCAAGAATAAATTAGACCATGGACCTCAGAGGCAGCACTCACAAGCGTATGAACTACTGGCTAGGGTCCATAGTTTCTGTACTTTGGCTATTTCCATTTATTTTAGTTTAACTTGATTATATTCCAACACTTGGTAAACCTTATCTGGTTGTTGGGGTTTTTTTTAAGAATATGTTTGCATATCAAGTACATTTTTCACATCCTTGTTCAACCTCTGCAAAAGACTTAATAAAAGGGAACTTGCACCTTTGCCTGTAATATTGCAAGAACCAAAATTCAGCTACATCTTGGGAACAAGCATTGGCTGATGGAAGAATATGATGCAATTATCCAGGTGAGCTATTAACTGAAATCTAAGATTATTAACCATGGTAAGATTATTTCCTGCAGTGTCACTGAACACACTATTCCTGCATTCTTCCAGCATGACACAATGCTTGTGCTTGATAGTGGCTGTTAGGTCCAAACCAGGAACAACAGCATCATGCCCACAAATCCTTCCTCAGCCTAATGCTCCTTACTTCTTATCCTGTTAATATTCAGTTAACTCATGGTAACCCTACCATCCCTCTGAGTGCCTTAAAAAATCTCCACTTTCTTCATCATGCCATTACTACTTAATGATCACTTTGTTCTTATGAAAATGTCTGTAGTGAATTAAAAAAGAGAAAAAAGGGAAACAGAGAAGAAATTAAAAAACAACAGCTGTGGAATGAAACAGGACAAAAATGGCTTTGTAGCAAGGAGTGGCTCATGCCACTATTTATTGAAGAATGCAGAGTCCATTTTTTAAATCTGGAAATAAACTTGTGTTTCTCACAGACTGGAATTTTCAGTACAGCTGAGCTGTCACAGAAAACAAATAATAAACGAAAGTGTTGTATCTCTTGGTCTTAGATTGCTGGCAGTCTTTTAGAGCATTTGAGGATTTGTTAGGATTTGACCCTTGTGAGCAACTATGTCTTTAGGGGAAACTCTTATAGAAATCAGAAAGTTTTTCCTTTTAAGTTCTGATTCAAACTCCATTGAAGGCAAGGAAAAAAACCCCTGTTGACTCTGTAGGCTCAGTTCAGGGCCATGTAGAAGTCAGTTTGATGATATGTAGTTTTCACCTCTGACAGAAAATTAGAATTGATCAATTGATAAAAATAATGTGCCAAGTACTTCTCTGAAATTATTTCAGGGTATATTTCACTGATGTTCTTAAGCTCATGCCATCTGTTGTTCACAGATTTTCAGACTAACTTACAGTTTAGTAGTGAAAATGTTTGAAAATATTAGAAGTTCAAAAGTTTTTGGACAAATGATCAATCATCTGGAAATTCATCACAGAAATCCATTATACAGTAGCTGTCATCATTGCAGTCTTTTGTTTAAAGAGTATCAGCCACTCAACTGGAAGCATGAACTGTATCCAAGATTTGTGTTAAAGTTAAGGTTATAAATCACCTTCTACAGGAAAGAAATATTTCTGGACACCAAATAATCAATTACATAGATTTCAAAAACCCCAGAGGCTAAAATTGTTACTTTTAAAAAATTTTATTTTTTCCACTAAAGCATTAACGTATAGACATGTATATGCAGCTATAGAAACATAAGTTAAGCATTATGCTAACAAGATGGCAAGAACTAAAATAAACATCTACACTCGGAAAAGCAAAACTCATCCAAAAGCATTTGATTCAGAAAAGATGTTTGTACCTAGAAGTATATAAATTTGTGATACAGCTGACCCAGAAGCCAAACTGGTTGTGGCTGTGCAAAGTTAGGTCCACACTCATCTAAACTCTGTTACAGGATACTGAAACTACAGCAGGAACAGCAGGATGGGCAACATGTCCATTCCTCTGCTGCCAGTCAACAAATGGTAGATTTTGTTAGTGTAAGACCAGGAACTGTGATGAATGAAGAGAAGAACCTACTTGTCCTGCTTTCCCTGAGATAGTTTTGATAATTCCCAGATCATGGGTACACAGGACAGCTGTAGTCTGTAGCATCTTCAGTGGTGACACACAAATCCAACACAGCTCATGAATCAGAAACCAATGCCTGCATACTGTTTTTGTGAGACATAAGCAGATTTAAAATGCAGAATTCATGCCAGATAAAACCAGCTTTATACTGAATGACCATGGAAGAAGCAGAAACAGTAGGGTGTAAAGAGGATCTTGGATAAGGATAGAATTTGGGCTGGGTGGTTTTATAACCGTACTTTGCTATACAGAAGAAGTGAAGTTAAACTGCATTCTTCACTCAGAGATCAGGAGGGAGTTCACCTTCAGCTCACTCCCTTCTTTAGAGCTACACAGTAGGGTGGGTTCATTGTTGTGGTTTTTTGCATTATCCAGATACAACACACATTGAAGATGGCTGGCAGGAGACTACTTGGAGCAGTGCAAAGCTGTCCTGACCTAACAGAGCAAATCCCATGTTCCAGCCTCCCACACACTGCGGTCCTACACATGTTTGTCTGTTACACAATAATCATGTTAATAGTCGTTTACCAGAGATACCTCTCCCCGTTCTTATTAGTTCATTCACATTCTTTATTCATCGCTCAGTAATCCAGAACTGTGATTTCCACCCTAACTGTGGGCCAAAAGAATCTTCTGGTAGAGCACATTTTTCTATCTTTGTGCCTAACAGGGTATGGAGGGAATCGGAGAAGTAAGAACAAACAACAGAAGGGATGCTCTCAAGTAACGGAGAATTCCCCACTCTTTCTTCAGCCCTGTGCAATAGATGTACATATGTAAGCAAAGATGATTCCTGGTGAAAATGAATATTCCTCTGTGGGAGTCAGAACTGAATCAGGATTGACGCTGATTTCAAATGCAGATGCTGGCACAGAACAAAATTATTTTTCAAACACCAAAGCTTTCCCTGTTAAAGTATTTAAGGTTGCATTTTCAGGCTAGAAGGAAAAAGTGATGAAAAGTTCTTAAAATTGAAGAAACAAAATCCTTGATTCTGATCCAAAGACCTGCAAAACAAGATCCCATATGGTAATGGCTAATCTTAGGAGAATGGAGGGGGATAAAATGGGTACATTTTCCTGACTTCTCTTTTCCCCCTTTAGTTTTTAAAGTTGCATGTAATATGTCACAGGATGGTCTCTGCCAAAGGTGTGTTTTCACCATCATTCACAAACACCACACATCCCATACATTTTTCATTTTGCCTCTGTCAGGAAATAGATACATGGTAGTGAGCAGAAGGCACTGCATAGCACTATACAGTGCAGTGCAGAGCTATTAGTCCAGGTCCCAAAAGTGGCATAGCCCTATTTTCTTCTGGGCTTCATTAGCCCAGTCCAAGCCTTTTACTGTTGTGGTGGCTCTGTGCTTTGTAAAGTTCTTCTACCCTTATTAGCATTGCAAAGTATTGAACGAGGCATTGTAGGCAAAGCATGAATGTTTTAAAATGTCTTTCCATGTTATATTGGGAGAAATGCATGTCCTTGGTTAGACCATGTTTTGTACTGCGCATAAAGCAGCTGTGATCCTAACTAGTTCTTCTGTGCCTGGTGAAAATAAAGCAGACAAGGAATGATCATGTAGATACTCTTGGGTATTATTATTGATTGACTGTACTGTTAAAGGATCTACAGACATTAAATGAGAACAGGTCCCTGGTTTCCTAAGCAGGCTTTGCAAACTATATAAGGCTTCACAGGAAGACTGTTGTCTGAATAGACACTTCAGAAAGATATCCTGTGTTTCCAATCCACTACCATGTTTTACAAGAAAAACAGTTCCATTGGCAATGAGTTCAGTCCTTTCATGTTCATGCACAGGTAGCTCTACATTTGTAGAGTCACTGGCTGCTCATCTGTGGGAGGTTTTTCAACAAAAAAAAAAAAAAAAAAAAGGGCTTGACAGATCTATTAACTTTCATCCTGAAAATTCAGGCCTTAGAAGAAAATGGGACCATAAAACACACTGTCAGCATACATGACGTGTAAAGGCAGCATTTCAGAGATGCCTTGCAAATTCAACTAACATGCAAAAACTGCAGACAGTTGTTGGATGTTAGTTATGTTAATTGTCAATCTGTCTTTTTTCAAGCTGTAGTTGACATAATGTAAGGTGATACAATTCAGTCATAATGTAATTCAGCCGTAATGTAATTCAATCATAATTAAGTTCATAATGTAAGGTAATATAATTCATTTTATTGCTTCAGGTTTCTCTAAGAACCAGACCAATGAAAGAGAAATAATTTAGTGAAGTATCTTGTTATGAAACTTCAAATAGTAAAGGAAATCACATTGACCGCCCGCCATAGGGTGCAAATTGTTCACACAGAGAGTTCTGGGAGAAATTTACCCTCCATTTAGATCTTATTAATTTGGTAGTAATTGTTGCTACTTAATTACCAGTTAGTACTTCAGACTACTAATCACTGTTATTTCAGGAGAAAAAGATCATGTGGTGACACAAGGCAGCAATTGCCAAATTACTCTGAATGCCAAAGAGTCAAAGATGCTTATGGGGTTTTGTTTGTGTTCTTTTTAGTGTTTGTAAAGACTCCCAAAAAGCAAACAATCAAAGAGAATCATTCAAAAAATGATTGTGTGGCAAAAGCCAACCATGCAGAATATATATGAAACATAAACACTTTTGTTCAGAACTCAGAAATGGTACCAAAAACTTGAAATATTTTGGATTCAGAAAGATCTTGTGTTGCTGTCTTGACTTGGTCCAGTGCCTCTGTTCTGAATGGACTTTGACAGACCAGAGATGTCTGCCAGAGATGTACTTCAGACAAATCACATAGTCTGTCCCATGGGCTATCCATAAGTTTGCTAAGTCATTAGAGATGAGAAAGAGAATCTGAACCAATCAAGACCCTTCTCAAAGAGAAAGGCAGCAGTTATTTCCATACTATTTCAGCTTTGGCTGTTTTTAAAAATAAACCTAGAGCAATTTTTGAGGAAAATTTCTATTTCCCTAATTTTCTGCTGTAAAATAGCTCTCCGAGTTGTGCACTGCTGTCTAATTTATTTTTCTGGGAAGAACATGTCACTGTTTCCTCTTTAAAAACAGCAGTTCCCTGGTGAGTAACTTGCCTCCTTTCATCCCACACTGCCATGTTTAAGTATGTTGGCTCAGACAAAGAAGAAAAAATGTTTGTGAAGTGATAATTTACACAAGTGAGAGGTTAAGCCGTGTTCAGCTGAAAATGGAGAAGATAGTTTCTAGGGTATGAGAGCAGTTGCATGTTCTTGGAGTATTTTTTGTATGACCCATACAAGGAGCATTCTCATCTATAGGGCCTATATTAGAAAGTTTAGGGGGTTTTTTTGTTCATTTTGTGCATTATACAGTGAACCATGGAAATGCAATATTATTTTACTAAAAAATAATTAAATGTAAATTAACACTTAATTTTTATTTAATTTTGATTAGCATGTAAAGCACACTTTAATTAATCAGAAAAAAACTGGAACTTGAGCAATCAATTAAATATACTCCTAGAGTATAATACTATTTAGGACTGGACTCCCCTCTGATGTTGCGTGGGGGCTTTTTATAGTGAAACATTTAAAATAACAGCTAATTTGTAACATACACACATACATATGAAACACATTATTTTTAGAGCATTATTTTTACAGTGTATCTTGAAATAGACTCTGTGTATATTCATTTAACACAATATGAGCTCTTGGAAAATTTGGGTCAAATTCCAATTAATATACATTACTTCTGAAGCAAAATACAAAAGAGGACGGTTGTTGTTGCCACAAGCATTTTAATTGGCATCACTGTTGCAAATGGCAAGAGCCATGGAGGTCTTAGAAATATTTCTTCATGCCAAGGGTAAAAGTTTGCATTAATTTGGCCTGCCCTAGTTTCAGCCACCTGATATTTCTATTTGTATGTTTAATACCACAGCTCTAGCTTTGGACAAGGTACTAAACATAGAGGAGGAGGTGTCAGCCTTCGCTTTTTTTCCCTGATGCTTGCCTCCTGTAGGCACAGCACCATGCAGCCTCCAGTCATTCTTTGTCTCTTGAAGCGTCACCTACCCCATGCTGGTATTCTCTCTTGAAAAAATACAAAGACGACCTATTTTTTTAGAGTGGCAATTATCTCTTGAAGACTTCTGTGAAGCAACATCCTGTATTTTTGCACAGAAAGGGATAAAAAGGAGCTCAGAGTTATGCAGATTAAGAGGTAATGGTTCTGTTTGCTGAGGTGCTGGGCAATTTCATCTCTGTGAATCAGTTCTGTGGTGGGTTTTTAACTGGAAGATGGCTCTTCAGGCTTCAGAAGATGGAAGAAAAAAAAAAAAAGAAAAAGAAAGGAGCCAATCAAAATACCCCCCAAAATAGCGTCTGTTAATTTTTTAACTTCTTAGAAATGTTGATCAAATGAATGTTACATGGACAAAATCGGACTGCTTTCTTAAGTAATAACTTAAAAGGCAAGCAGTCAGAATCAGATCTGTCAAAATGAAAAGGGATAGGATATTGTCTGTGAGAAGCTGTATTACCAGAGGCATAGGAAAATCTGGTTTTCAAAAAATAAATAAATAAAGCAATAAATCTGATGACTGAAAAAATATCTAGATTTTTTTTTTCTTCATCAGGCATTGTAGCAACAGCATTGACATTAATGCCGTAACATGATTACAACTGCAAGAAGTGTACACCAGGTCACAGCCTATGTCATTCAAAAATACAAGTAACTCCATTTGCTGATGTTGGCAATTTTCACAAATAGACTAAAATAGCCCATTACCGAAGTGCTCAGTTGCTCAAATGATTTGGATTTTCATTTATCTTTTTTTTTTTTTTTTTCTTTTTTTTTTTCACAGAATTTTGCACAGAATGTTAAGGGTTGGATTTTTCCCTATTTTTAGCTTTTTTTTTTTAGCTCAACGAAGGGAGTTTGGGAAAACTGTATTGACTATTGTAAGTACAGCCTGTACTCTGTCTCAATGCTTGACCCTACATTCTTTCTTTTATATGACATTAAATTATTTTTCCTTGGGCTAGCATAAAATAAGAACACCATGGAAGTTTGTATCGTTGGCGGAGGTGAAGGGTGGGATGAAGTGGATGATCTAACTGGACTTCATCTTGAAGTTCTTGCACTCTGTGAAGTTCTGTGATGAGCTGCTGGTTTAATTTTACAGGACCTTGGTGGCTAGCTTGTGAAATCTGTCTAGCAAGAGCATAATAGATCTTACTGCATTATTATGTCTGGGTTTGCTATGTTATTTGTTTGCTTAGAAAAGTGCTTTTGCAGTACATAAATCTTAACAATAAAAGTAGTCTTCATTAACACCTTCAAAGCAAATCCATGCAGATATCTCTGTAGCTTCAGTGAGTCTTTTCCATGTATTTATCCATTCTGACATGTAGATAGCCTGAGTCTCACCATGTGCAGACAGTCCTTGAAAACTTCAAAAAGGGCATGAACCTGTTGTTTGGAAGTATTTTTAAAGTCTATAATTATTACTTTTTGTGGGTATCATGAAATGGACTTCACAAATTATTTGCATTAGGGAAGCTTGGCTATATATCTTGTGTATCACCACGAAGCAGATTTTGAAGGATAAACTTAGGAAAAACCTCTTCATCTGTGGTTTCAATTTTATTTGGGCCTTATTACTTATCTGAAATTATTCATTGTTTGTCTATGCTCAGGAAAACTTTTCTGAAATAGCTAGAACAGGTAAGGGAAAGACATGTTGTATTTGCCTTCATTCATTATAAATTAGTGAACTTTGAGTTATGACTATTACTATAAGGAAATTATTGAGGTCCTACCACAATTAAAAAAGAAACATTCTGGAAAAGTGAGGAAATTACTGGGGAAATATATATAAACAACTTAAAATTCTCTCCTCCTGACCCCTCAAGCTGCACCTGCCAGACCATGGCCTTATTTGTATCCCAGTACATAGAATGTGATAAATTGCTCAGAAGATCAAACTAATTAAGTAGCTGTTAATGTTAAGAATGCCTTTTAAAAATGAAAAATTAAGTTATATTGATCACTCAACACCTACACACCAAAGTACATAACCCAGATGAGCTAATCTTTAAAACTGGTGTAGAAATGAGCTAATGTTTTTAGGGATTTGTATTCACAATATGGCAAGGGATCAATAACAATTGGAAAAAAAAAAAAAAAAAAACAAAAGAAAACCAAAACAAACACCTAAAACTACTCAGCTGCTAGCAATAAAGAAGTACCAAGTTGCAAAATGCATTAAATGTTTTTTGGCTTTTTTGTATCGCCTGTTTTGTGAAGTTTCATATGTCAGGCTCATATCTTGGCACTGGCACTGAAATAGTGCTCAGGGTGACAATGTGTACCTTTACAATTCATGGCAGCTATGTAAAAAAAAAAAGAGTCAAAGATGATATCTCTGTAGAATGATAAAAAGGCATTGATAATACTAAACAGACTGGAAGCAAAACTATGTACATGCTGTATCTGTGCATACATGTAGGGAATACACATATCCAAGCACACACGTATATATATGAATCTCAGTAACAAAATTTTGGTTTTAAAAGCATGAAGTTGGCCTCAGGAGCTAAGAAACTGAATTTGTGAGCTGTTAAATGTCAGAGCTGACCTCTGGGAGTTTGAGGAGGGATGATGTGGTGAAGGGCAGGCTTCAGGTCATGTTTTATACAAGAGGTTTAATTGTTCTGGCTAGGAAGCAAAAGTGACTCATTTACTTGAAGTGGGTCCCTATCTCCCAGTGCAGATTTTGAATGGGGGAGGATACTGCTAGCAATAATATCTTTAAAAGAATTGGACTGGTTTACTTCAGTATTTTAACTACTTCCATTCAGATTCATTTGGTTTGGACACATAATTTGATAGCGTTCCAATGATAGCAAAAAACAGTGCTTTTGTCACCCTTCTTGAACCCATGCAAGTCTTTTTGTTGTGTTTAAATCAGAGGGTTTTTGCCAAAGAAAATTGTAAACTAGTGGTCTCTTTCTGAGCCTTTTATTGAAAAATGTAATAAACTATATAACTACATAGATTGTAAAGTCATCATGACACTGAGACTCTCGTGTTGCTCTTTTTGGTTTCACTCCTGTCTCAGAAAGCTCCCTCTAAAGATTATGCATGTGTATTTCTAGTTATGGCAAAAGACAAATAATACACAAATATAAATAACATATTATACTTTTTTTTTAGTAGCATCTAATTTATGTCATTTATTTCAGGTCAACTTGCTGTGTCCTGTTTTGTCCACTTTCACTTTTCAAGCTCTTATTTCTTGGTTACCATCCTACTCCCAGCCTTTAGTTACCTCCAGTTTCAATTTTGGAAACTCCTACGCTTTGGTGACATATTTTTCGGTAAAACATGAATTTCAATAAAGAATTTTGCACTAGAAAATGTAAATATATTTCCTACTTTCTGATCAGCTTCTTATTCAAAGAATGTAAATAATTTAATGGTTAGAAATTCTTGTTGATTCAAGATGCTTTTTTTCATTCTCAAGGGGTAAATATATTATCACTGAAATGTGACAATCCACTGCCACTAAGACCCTGGCCATATACCACTGAAATAAAAGTGAGTTTTGTTACAGTGAAAGGCCTGAAGTGCATGATACCATACAAAGCACCCACTTGGTACTGAGGAAGCAATACTAGTTATGTTTTCAAACCTGCAGCTAAGTCTGTATTTCAAGCTGCCTAGAAAATCTTTTATCCTTTACAAAAAAATGTGACTTTTCAGAGAAATTATTGAAGCCAAAGCTAAAAATACTTACACTAATCTGGGTATTTTTAATCATAATAAATCATAGAAATGTTGTGTGGAAGGGACTTCCAAAAAGTCCTACCTTCTGCCTGAAGCATGATTACCACCTCTCCACTGAGCAGAAATAGTCCTTCCCTTTCCAGAAAGTGAAATAATGCTCATATGGCTTCATTGTTCATTTAATGATATGAGCCTCAGAATTAGTTGTTATTCCTTTAATAAGAATGATTTGCAGGCTGCCTTCAAGCAAAAGTCCCATGACTTCTGCTGGCACAAGGTGAAATTCCTACTTCAGTAATGATACTGTGCCTGGCAAACATAATGTTGACTTAGTTAAAAATCAAGCGAATTCTCTGAAAATCAGATTTACTGATGAATAAGATGAATAAGAAAATATAAATAAAGATAAATGAATGTATACTAAAAATTGGGCCAAGCTGCAAAAGCTGGTCCCACAGCCAAGCTGCCCTGAAGTTTGGAAAGCTGACATTCAGTTCTCTTTTCATCTCATTAAGGATATAATTGGAGGCCAATCACAAATATTTTATCTGCATTCTCTGAAGTTCAGGTATTGAAAAACATATGTTTTCTTTGTAAGCCCAGATGTAGTATCAGTGTTCTTTTATACACCAGAAACCTCTACTGAAGGAAAGCAAATATACTATCAATTTGAATAACATCTGTTCAAAAATTGTATGGAGAAGAAGGTATGCCTTATATGTGCCTTTTTTGTCTTATGACACTATCTAGTGAGTTCTGTTTGTGTCTGAGAACCCAAAGCATTTGACTTTGCTGCAGTTCTTTCTTACAAATATTTTCTTTGGTTTCTGTAAAGACCATGGTAGCCAAAAATCTGGACTGAAAATCTGGATCAGGGTTAACAGCTCAGTGAACTAACATAAGTACTGTATCTGAAGACAGGAGCATGAAACCTTATGAGAACTGTAGGTTGGTGAATGCAACCCTTTACTATTGCAAGCAGCCATGGGCTGCAATCTGCCTAGGAAACTAATCAAGTTCTTTCTCTTCCTACTAGTCCTGCTTGAAGGCTGGATCAGCACCTCACTGTTCAGAGAGCAAATAACCTCTTCTCACTTTCGGCTTATGTTTATTCATTCCCACTTTAAAGCCATCACCTTCTTTCTGAACACTGCCATATAGAAGCAACCACTTTACTCCCTCTAAAATGTTTAGAGAGTGTGGTACTCTCTCTTCCTGCTTTTGTTCTTGTAAAATAAATCATCAGTTTATTCTTATCTTCCCTCATCCCTCTAATAAGTCCAAAGGACTTTACTTCTAAAGCTATTCCAATTTAAATTAATCCCCTTTAAACCTATGTGACAAAGAAAAAGATAACAAATTAGCTTTCTTCTGAGTCAATGACGATGTTTCTTCTCTATATATATTTCCTTTTATTTTCTGTTTTGGTCGGGAGGGATGTTGCCACAACCCTTTCATAGATTATAGCAACTCTGTGATAGAGCTGCTAAGGTGTAATGTAGAAAATGCAAACAAATCAGAATATAGCATCAGTTTTGAGGTCCCAATTTATAGGACAGCTTTGGCTATCACCAGATTCAATTCATTGCAATTTGCAACCTGCCAACTATGCTGTATAGCAGAACCAAGTCTCAAAGTAAAACTTAGAAAAGACCTCACACTTAGCATACTTCATATCAAACCATAAGAAATCATAAATCTTCCCTTTTTAATTCCACGGATTTATGAACTTAAGCCAAACACCTGAAATATACAGTCTGAGATTTTATTTTGCAATGAAAAATGAATACAGGTAAATTTCCCGTTATTGTCATTTTACTGTAAAAACTTTACATACACTGATCAAAGTAAGGCACCTTCTCTTCTCCTCCAGACTGAATCCTTCTGATATGCAGAGTGTTTTAAAACATAATCCAAACAAACTTTGCAAATTACACCTATCTTTATTATACACTGGGAATAAACAGACGACTCAATATCAATCCCGGTAGAATTTTTTTTTTTTTTCATAATACAAATAACCAACCTTTTCAAGGTGTCTGCTAAAGGATTTTTCACAAATTGGTTTTAACATTTTCTGTGGCAATATATCATTATTTCTCATGAATAACTGAATTCCACATAGTTCTTTCCTGACAGCTCTTACAAACATTTTGTAATATATGAAAAGCACAAGCACTAATAGACCTGATTAGATAAACAAATATGAATGCGCCCTTAAAATAAGGGGAGAAGGTCACATTATTTTTATTGCATTTCTTCCAAAGATGCAACATGTTTTCCTGATGTCCTGATGCCAGTTAAAATCAACATGTGAAAATGAGTCCAAGCAAAGTCAAATGCTATACTTAAAGAAGCATCATCATCAAGGGGATACATTTAGTTCATACACAAAGGAGGTAGTTTTTGCATAACATAATTAAATTTTGGAACTCATTGCCACCTACCATTGTGAAGGCCAAAAGTTTAAAGGGATTCTTTGAGTGATAGACTAACTCATTAGGGATGGACTAGTGCTATTAAGGGTTACACAGACTCCATATCAGGTGGTTCCCTAAGCCACATACTCCCAGTTGAGTGAGAAGCTATGTATGAAAAAAAGTCATTGCTAAGTCTGCTGCCACCACTGTCCAAATTAGGTTAGTGAGTTAGAGAAACCTTTGACTTGCTCCAGGATGGCTGCTCCTAAATTTCTATATAGATTTAGGTGATCAAATCAACAACACAGTGACGTGGTAAGAAAATTTTTAATGTACTTATAAAAAAACTTATCTGCAGATACAGCATTTGAGTCTTGAATGGGATGACAAATGCAAAGAGGTATTTTGGTGTCTAATTCATCATTTGTGGATGTCTGACAGCATTCTGAGAAAAGGATAGCATGCATATTTATCTCCCTGGTGCATGGATATATTTGTCCAAGAATTGTTAGAAATTCTAGTAAATATACACCCTGTGAATATTCCTCCACAGAGAAAACAGTGGGCAATGACAGAAGGACTTGCACTAGATGGTAAAAAAGTCAAAGAAGTTTAATGGCGCTCCTTCGTAGCCAAGGGAAATCAAAGCTGGTAGAGTGTTTTGGACAGATGAATATTTTGAAACTTCATTGTTTGTTAAGACCTCTTTCATCTACAAAATAGAAGTGGAAGTCTTCAGTGATCAACCTCTGCCTTACCAGTCTCATCATGGTTATGTTAAAAACAGATAAACTTTTTTTTTCATGTGTTATTTGAGCACTGTCATTTGCTAGCCTGAACAAAAGTGTGCAAATGTCTGAAGAAATAAAAAGTAACAGTTTTGATTAATTTCTTGTTTCTTGGGATTCTACTGTCAGTAACAGAGCTGTAGGTCTCTGACTGAAGGACTAAGAGGTAAAGGTTGTACTGCAAAAGGCAACAACTTCAACGTTTACTGGAAAATCTCTTGGTAGCCAGCATGGCCAAAGCAGTCTGTGGAGTTGGGGCCAGAGGGTATTCCGGAGTGACTGGATAAGACATTGTTTCAGCAAGTCTTTCCTTTACTTTTCATTAAAAGAATTTCTATGTAGCTGCAAATAGAAGCTACAATTGCCTAAGAGTCAGTCCTTAAGAACAGACAGGACTAGGAGCATAAAGGGGCATTACACTGTATTGCTCTTGGACCACAATGAAAATGTGGCTTGAGTTTTGGGAGGGCTCATATTAGTTTTTATTTGGCACAAATAGTTTAATAAGGCTTTAGATTTCAAATAGGTCAGACTGGCATACTAGTAGCCCTTCTATAAGACTGCCCAGGTGAATGTGATTTTACAGTCTATCAGACTATACAGTCACTAGGTACCAAAACTGCAGCCTTCACAAACTACTCCACATAATTTAATGTACATGCACAGCAAACATGGTTTCCCAGGAATTCAAGGTTACGTGCACAAAACAACTTATTCTTGTCAGTTGATTATTCTTTTTATGTTACTGGGGAGTGGGTGCTGAGGATTTGTTTTAAATTACTGTTCCCCATCATTGCTTCACAATGTTGCTTTTCATAAGAATGTGGTGAACTATCTAAAGCCGGCTTTATATGAAGTGTTTGGAAATGCATTTGCAATAATGAATGGGTAGTGGAAATTCATCAAGTCATACAGAGGCAGATACTGTGAGGCAATGAATTAACAATAATAATAGCATCTGATGCTGAGGGTTATTTTCATTCTAAAATAAACTAACTCATGTACAATACATACAACTTGTGTTTGTTAACTCTTTTCCCCTTTTGGGTGCAGACAAAGAAAAAATAAGCATTCTTTTAGGAGGTAGTATTTTTAGGAAGAAGTTTTACAAATGCAATTACAGCAATAGATTGTAGCTTAGATTGCACATGGGTAAACACGTGCTTTCACACCAAGGGAAAAGTTTAGCTTGGCAGCTGAGTCTGAGAAGCATGACTCTGATCTCACTTAAAGCCAAAACTGCAGAAACCCAAGCCATTTCCAAAAATAACATCAAAATTAGAGCCTTGAACCTCCTCAGACTGGTCATGCTGGGAACGATGATCCTGGGGACCAACAAAGCTACTGAGTCCACCATAGAAACATTTTTGTGTGCTGATTTTGTGCTTCAGCCATGGAGAAAAAAATATATTTCGGCAACTAAATACAAGTTTAAATCAATTTAATTCAGTTTCTATGATTATTTTGCTATTTAAAAATTACTGTGAATGTTCAGGGCATTTTTAGAGTCATACCAGCTAATATCCAAGACTAAATCATCTTAATTGACATTCATTAACAGGGAAAGTAGATTATAGGAGGTTCACCAATAATTTTCTTGCAAGCTCAATATAGGGTCTGGAGATATTTATGAAGCCTCAATTAATGTAGTGTCTCAATGTCCCATTCTATTTCAGTGATTTTTGTTTGCAAAATCCCTCCAGTATTAGAAAGGTAGACAATTATTATCATCTCTATCTGCAAGATGGAATGTCTGCAGCCTGCTAAGAGATCTTCATTAAGCAAGTGTGAAATATCTAAATTTTTTGAAGGATCCTCTATCTGGTGCCTTCTGAAGTGATTAATTACAAAGGCAGTGTTGGGATCTGGATCTGGGCTTTGCATTCCTTTCAGTCAAGCTTAACATAAGACCTAGTGGGAGTCATTCTCCTGCGTAATAGAAAATTCCCACAAATGAATCCTACCATCTCCATGTCAAAAGACTTAACCTGGTGAATCCCAACAATGCTTAGGAAAGAGGGATGTGCTGAGATGTCCACTTTAGTCAGGAAGGCTTTGCAGAGTTAAAGCTTCAGTCACATAGGTACTCAAGTAACAAAACTTGTATAAATGTATGTATCTTGGTGATGATGCTCTTGAGCTATCTATACTAATTTTGAGCCAATTAAATGAGATGTGCCAGCTTATGTAGGAAATCTGTGGTGAAATGGAGAATGGCACACTAGTGTGAACTCAAAGGAAAGTCTTATTCCAGTCTTATTCAACATCTTCATCAATGACCTGGATGAAGGGATAGAGTATACCCTCGGCAAGTCTGCTGATGGAAAGAGTGGCTGATACACCAGAAGGCTGTGCTGCCATCCAGGAAGATTTGGACAGGCTGCAGAGCTGGGAAAAGAAAGACTTAATGAATTTCAACAAGGGTAAGTGTAGAGTCCTACAGCTGGGGAGAAACACCACCATGTAGTGGTACAGGTTAGGGCTAGACCTGCTGGAAAGCAGCTCTATGGAGAGGAACCTTGGTCTCCTGGTGGACAATAAGTTATCCATGGAACAGCAATGTGCCCTTGTGACCAGGAAGGCCAGTGGATCCTGGGGTGCATAAAGAAGAGTGTGTCCAGAAGGTTGAGGAAGTTTCTCCTCCCCCTCTGCCCTGCACCAGTGAGACCACATCTGTAGTATTGTGTTCAGTTCTGGTCTCCCTAGTTCAAGAAGAACAGGGAAATGCTAGAGAGTCTGACAGAGAGCTACAAAGATGATGAAGGCACTGGAACATCTCTCTTATGAGGAAAGGCTGAGAGACTTGGGGCTGTTTAGTATGGAGAAGACTGAGAGGGTATCTTATTAATGTTTACAAATATCTGAAGGGTCAGTGTCAAGTAGAAGGAGACAGTCTCTTTTCAGTTGTGCCCTGGGATAGGATGAGAGGTAATGGTAGTAAGTTGAAACCCAGGAAGTTCCACCTCAACATGAGGAAAAACTTCTTCACTGTGAGAGTGACAGAGCACTGGAACAGGCTGGCCAGAGAGGTTATGGAGTCTCCTTCTCTAGACACTTTCAAGACCTGCCTGGTCTGTTCCTGTGTGGCATGCCCTAGGGGTTCCTGCACTGGCAGGGGAGTTGTACTCAATGATCTCCAGAGGTCCCTTCCAACTATTGTTCTATGATTCTATGAAAGCATTACTCTCTGGATATTTTTCCTGCAGATAAACTGGCACTGTCTCAGAAGCCGTTAATGACATGAAGATATGCAGGATTTCTGTCAGGTCCCCAATGCAGGAAAAAAACTCCACATTAAACACCAAACTAGAGAAGTTCAAGTGAAGACATGAGGTATCGGGATCAAGGCAAAAAATAGTGGAGGAGGAGAGGTCCCAGGTAAAACAGACTCCTCTGCAATAGAGGTAGCCTGGTATGAAAATAAGAAGGTTTGTCTATATAGACCTTTTCCCTGTACACAACTACAGCCAGGTTCTCTATATACTTTCAAAAGACAAAGTAGTTTACTCTTTTTGGAGTTATGAAAAGGAGAATGGACCTCTTCCTATTGCAGACCAATGTCAAGTGCCCACTATCTCAGCAATGCTAACATGCAGGAGTAAAAAACCCTTTCTCTGAATGCAAAAGGGACAGTGAGAGGCTCTGAAGCAGGTGAAGTTGATTCAGTCATAGCTTGCAGTCTGTTTCACAGTAGGAAGCAAGGATGCAACACTATTTTGAAGAGGCATTTCAAATTAACCCCTACCCAAGCATAACTAGAGAGTCTCAGAGGGCATTCTCAATTCTTAGTGTGGGCTGTGTGGAAATACCACTAGCTAGCACAACATTATTTAATCTTTAGTGTGTTTATTTGGCAGTAGAATAAGTTTTGATTTTCCCATTTATAGAGATTCTGCTGGGAGAAACAACATAGTTCACACTAGCCATTGCAGTTCCTGAATAGAGTAATAAAGCAGAGTGATGGATAATGCAGCCCCTCACTCCCTGTGCTTTATTATGCATTTCTACATAAAACAATTTTCATTATTTTGAGTAGGAAGTCCTGACAATCAGCACTGGTGTTTATGAAACTCCAGACCTTATCCAAGAGTCCCATGACACAAATGTTCTTCCTCACAGAAGGAACTGTTTCCTTAGCTCTGTCACCTCTTTAGAGCCATTCCCTACAACTCTTTCATAGGCATTTTCCATCTAAGGAGACTTTATTTAGGTTTTGTGCTTTTAGGTAGCTATTTAATTACTCCATCAGAAAGTCAAAAAAAGCATCCCAGAAATTCAGAAGGAAGCCTGAAGACCTTGTACAGATTTTTTTTTTTCCAGGCAAAGGCAAGGAAGAGTTAGGGCTCTTTTCAAATCTTGTCCAGTGTTGAGTAGTTACCAATATTTTCTGTGTACTTACCAATCTTTGTGCTGGGCACTGCTCAGCTGCCTTGTGCATTCTGTTGTTTTTCAAAGCTTCAGCACATATTGTAAGGAATAACAGTTGTTTATTAGAAAAAAATGTTTACAACACTCCATAGCTGTATGGTTATGCACTATTGGATTTAATAGGGCCACTCATGTACTTAGTTACTCACATGCTTACATACTTTGCTGAATCAGGGCTTAAGTGAACTGCCTAAAATCACTCTAAATATCTGAGAAGCCAGAACTTCTGACTCCTAGTTCTGTGCATTAACCACAAGATTATCTTTCCCCTCCTGGGAGATTCAAACTCAGTGCGTTTCAAAATGACCACTACTGAATGACAGATGAATGAAATGGTACACATAAAAATAACTATGATCAGAAGTTTTCCCTCAAACTAAACATTAGCACAGACCCATCTGAAATTTCCATTTGAACATTTCCATTGCTTTAAAATTTATTTTCCATGTTCATGTACATCTCAATTCTGGCCCAAACCAGAAGGGGAAGTGCCAAAATACTGTATGAAAGGATATTTTTGTGGTCCAAGTGCAAGCATTCAATACTGAAAGTCTTGCAACAAAGCTTGTTCTCACAAGGTCTGCAGCCAAGTCTTGAAGATTTCAAGTGCTTAGATAGTATAAGGCCAGATCCTTGACTTCAGTGGAAATATACCTCTTCATGCCAGCTGAAACTCTGTCCCTAACACATAGTCAGTGTATTCTAATCCACTATTACTGTACTACCTAAGTGTAGAAAACACCTGGTGAAATATTCCAAAGCCTGTGTGCCAACTTGTACCTCTAGCTGAAAGAAGATAAAAAGAAGGAAACCTATAAGCACCTGGTAGTGTCTGGCAAAGTCAGATACAGAACTGAGCAATTTCATCATTTAAGAAAACCTTTGGTTTGTTTTTTTTTTATATAATGTGTGGTTTAATAGTCATAGGGGAAACTGTAGGCTACAGTATACAGTGTTGATGGTAAACATTTTGAACAAGCAAACATCCAACCTTTACATCAATGAACACTGTATCACATAAGCAATCCGCTCTACCTTTTTTACCTCCAATACGCACAAAAAAAACCCAATAAAACCCCTAATTGGAAGAGCTGTGAACTTCCTTTGTAAACTGATATGCATTATCAGTGAGTTATGCATGGTTAGAACAGCAATGAACTTGTCCTACTTTGGTGGTGGTATAGCCAGGCATGGAGAAGATAGCTGGATACATACAAGAAGGCAGCAGGCAGAATGTCTATGCTTTGTGGTATCTGCAGTAGCTTCTTTTTACCTTTACTCTGCCCAAATTCATGACTGCTTCTAAGAGTAATACACATACAATGTTGCTTGCATAGCTGCTGAATAATATTTGCTGCTGGACCTATAACAAGGTGGTAAGGAGGGTGGAGCACATGTGCTAAAGAAAAATGGCTGCTGACAAGCACATACACACACATGTGGAGTGTCTCAGGGTTAATGCAGAATTAATGACCTCCCATGCCATTTGAATCATAAACATGTCTTTGTAAATGAATCCAGGGCCATTTTTCTTTTCCCTGTTTCAGATGAAGTGAAAGTATGCAAGAATACACAAAATCTTCTGCTACAAACATGAATTTTATTACCTAATATTACTAGGCATAAGAGGTGAAAGACAAACTGGGTTTCTAAAGCCACCCAAAGTGGATTCTGGCTACACCCTTACGTTTACAGAAGCAGCTTGGCACCCACCAAGCACAAATCCCAGGCATGCAGAAGGGAGCTGGTCCTAATGCTGCAAATGTGTTTATACTGGAACTCAAAATAAATAGGGAATAATGTGTCTTGTGTGTGCTGAACAAGCCTATGACACCAACAAATTGAGCTGTTTTGGAAAATGCTGCCTGGGGAAAATTTAGCACTAATCTTTAAAAGAAGTGAAGCCAGAAGTAAAAAAAAAACAACAAAAAACACCAAAACCAACAACAACAAATAACCCAGAACATATTTCAAATCTGTGCATATGCTATAGGAAAACCCTAAATTAAACAGCTTGGCTTTGGGCAACACACACATCTTCACCACTTCATAGCTCATTAAAATGGTTAGAGTTCCCAAGAAATATAAAAAATCATCAAGCACTTTACAAATACACATCTTATTCAACAAGAGTTGAAAAATTGTATACATTTTATAGAGGTTGAGCCTGAGCTATTTAAGAAGGTATAATAACCTGGAACTATAATAGTAGTCAGAAAGATTGTCTGAAACAAATACCCACAGCTGCCTGCCTCATTAATTCCTAGCCATGATTGAAGATTTAAGAAAGCATTGAAAGGAATTGTGTTTTTAGTTTCTGTAAATCAATTAATTTTGATGCTCAGAAAAGTAACATATTGATTTGGAATACAACCAAAGTTAAACCGAGTAAAATAAAGGCAGATTCTGCACAAGGGTTCTTTGTCCTTTTCTAGCAATGCCTCTGTGTTGCAATTCTATAGTCCCAGAAAGTCACAGTGAGCACAAATAACAATAAAATTAAAACTTTTTTTTTTTTTTTAATATACAATAGATATAAAGAAGGAACTCTTAAAACAAAGGATCTGAGAATGATTGTTTTGTTTGATGCTTTCAGTCATGAGCACGTGTATATAATAAACATCAAACAGCCTGAAAAAGTGTTTTGCTAACTCCAAGGTATATTTGGATGCTTTCTTGAAGTCTTCACACCTCTTAAGCTTATAAAATTTATATGTTTGGTCAGCCTTTTCATAGTATTTCTACTAGTGCTAGAATGCATTAGTAAGAATATTATACTATATTGCCCTAAACAGTGTTCTCCTTCCGGGACAAGTCTCTTGAGACCTCCATTTGAACTTGTGCTGCTCACCTGGTGCATCTTTTATAGCCACTCATAGTCATAGCCCTCAAATCTGAGAGGAAAGAACATCTGGTAAATCCCAGCGGTCAATAACATTGAAAAGTCACGAGGAAACATGCATTTCCCATGTAGTCTTTTAACCGAGCTAGGAAAACTTGCTATGCACTGTGAGCCCACCATATCATTTCAAGGTACAAGAGTTGAGAGACCGAGCACTTCTCCTGCACTCCCACAAATCCTAAATGGGATTGTGCGGCTGGGTAGTGACCCCTTTGCAAGTTCAGTCTGAATGCCTCAATTAGCTGTAATTTTACAGTTCATGCCTGGGATCAGGTAGCTAGTGAGTGAGACTGCTAATATATGGTGGCATTTCCCTAATCTACACGAAGCATGTTTCTACTTGCAGCTCAAATCAAAGTCTGCCACGCCTCAAAAAATGAGAGTTTGATTTGTAATTGCCGTCACACTATTGGCACATAAATAAATTAGCATCTAGTAATACAACAAAATCAATGGGTTTGCTATTCTATGTCCCAACGTTCTATTATGTTTAAAATATAATTATCAATATTAAATATAATATTTCATATGTGCTAATACATATAGAATTACTATATGTTAATATAGAATATGTTTTCTATTTATTTTGTGGTTTTATATCCTTATGCTAATTACATTACTGTTATATTCAAAATACCTTTGGTAGTACACTGGTGAGTATTTTCCACTCTATTGAATTTTTGCGCATGAATAAATCACTGAAGTTCCCATTCCTGCAACAGAGGCAAATTCATGCCAATGGAGTTTTTTTAATGTACATGCAGATGGTCACAAATGTGCTGACAAAGACAATATATCACCTCATGAACAGGTTTTATATAGCTGGTGGCAAGAAAGATTAACTGGCATCTTAAGTCACAGATCAGTTTGGTTATACCTACACCTATATTCTATGTTCTGTGGTTATAACTGTATTCTAGATGCATGATAGATGGTCAGATATTTTTTAACAGGAACATATTTGGAAAGCAAGCTATCTATTTTATGTTACCTACTGCACACATACTTATGCCATATTGCCTTGCTTTTCATAGCTTCTGCTTCTTTCCAATGTTTAGTTCTGTTTTTCCTGTCTTTGACATTCAAAGTCTTTCAAAATAAAAAAATGTTTGACATTTCAAACTCTTAGTTATGGGATAACTTCTTTATCTATTTTATCTATTTTTTTTTTCTATATCTCTATTACACTTTTTGGTTTTCAACAGGGTCTCCCTTGCCTTCCTAAAACTGTCTGCATTCAAGTCCCTGTTGATGGTATTGGTGGAAGACATTGTTCATTGGTTAGTGTCCACATGCCGCCCCTGGCAGCATGCTTGTTTCTCATTAAGTTAGACATTTCACAATCCTCAACAAAACATAATTTTTCTGGAAGAACGTAGTTTAACAAGGAACTACTGTAACAAAACCACAAGTCCTGCCATTTACTGTTAGGCTATATTTTACTTTTTGCCAGTTTTCTTTCTTTCTCTAAACATCATTAGGATACAATCTCTTTCCTAGAAAATACAACTTTTTCCCTTCAGAGTGGAACAAACTTTCACATGACAAAGCAGTTGGCCGCTTCAAGTAGTTTTCTTCCAATAAGTGCAACAGAGCTCTTAACATTCTTTCTAAGCAACAAAAACAACTGTTGTAAATAACCTTCCATTTTGTGTTTTCCAAATTAAAGAGACACTGAAAATTAAAAAGAAAATAAGGTAGGGAACATAAAGATAAGTCTAATAAGTCTTAAGACATAGATTGAAGAGCAGCCTTCCCCTTCTTGCCTAGGCCCAGGCCTTTTCCCTGTGTTACCTTTTCATATCTCCTTGATTTAAACTCTTGGCTTCCACAAGTTTCTTACCTCATCATCCCAGTGTGTTTCACCTGTTTTGAGCACCTAGCACAGCTAAATTAAGGATTAACCTCTTGACTGCCAATGCTTGGGCCTGGCATATTGTCAGGAAAAAAAGCATTATTCAGCTCTTAAGGTTTATAGAGATAGAGCAAATGGTGTGTGTGGAAAATTTGACTTAACAGAACAGTTGTATCATATGCTATGAAAAGCCTTTTGATAAATAACTGAAAAAATATTTTTGAAGTTACTAAGAAGCTGAAAAGGAAAATAACAGTTTTATCCATTCATTTCCAGTGGGTTTTAATATTGTTAGGCTGATAGCTATCATTTGGGATATAATTCCTCTTTATTATCCAGAACACAATCATTACAGAGACAGGCTTCCCTTGCTTGTCTCACCAAGGCCCTGCCTCTTGTTAGGAAGATAATCTATGTTGATAAAATGCAGCAGTCCCTTCTGAGCCTACAGAAATGAATTAAAAGTGGATATTCGAGTCCTAAAGAAAAAAAAAAAAAAAAAAAGAATCTCAAAGGTTACTCATGGGAAATATGACTCCACCATTTCCATTCAAATCTGATGAACCTTTAAAAGACAAAGACTATTACTTAAAATGCATAAGCCAAATTTTGTACTCTATAAGCAATATATATTTTGGACTAGATGACCCCTAGAGGTCCTTTCCAACCCAGACAGTTCTATGTTTCTATATTGCCTTGGCACTACTATGATGATGCATCAGGTATTACGACCGGGATCTAGTATGCAAGATCTATTCTCTGCTTCTCGCCTACTGAGAAAGGGAGTGTGAGTTTTGAGTGCTTTACAAAGCCATACCCCCTTGGCAGTCTGAAACAATGAGTGTCTTGGGGCAGGTTGGTGTCAAGCTACACAAGCTGGGCAAGCCTTTCCACCCACAGCAAGCAAGGCCCGAAAGAGTTTTAAGGTAGGTCATAGAAACTGTTAAGAGCACACCTAAAGGCAGCTTCTAGAGGGCAGAAGAGTAGATGGCACATTGCACCTCATATCCCTGTTTATGTCCTGTGTAGCAGTAGTTTGTGCTGTTGGTACCATAATTCACTGCAGCCATCCTGAGTGTCACAGGCAGGACTGGTGCCTTCACTGCTAGTTGGTTATATCCAGCCAACACAACATTGTCTGCTGGGCTCCACAAGTATACATCAGTCTTTTAGCTGCTGCAGGTTTTCATGTCAGGAAAAACCTTTGCTAGACCTTCTTACCTCAAGCTGAATGTGCAAAGCTGATTAGGGATGAAGTGAACAAGCTACACATTTTCAAGCTAATCAGCTACTTATGATATGAATGTCATGGATGGACAGTAATCAAGCTATTTCCTGCTCCTCCTTCCCATTGTTATAAAATATACTTTGCACAGTATAACAGTCTTCAAGTAAAGGCTGTAGGGTCAAGCCTTAAATCTAATCATAAAAACCACATGGTGCCTGAAATGGTTAATACCTCAACGAACCATGAGAAACAGATGCTTCTTTAAAATGGAATGTGGTGTCTGTGGAGATTTATAATGTTTAGGACAACAGGTGAAGTAAAAATCTCCAGGATCTTCAGTGCTAAATCTTTAAACTTGCCATTTAGAGTATCTGCATTCTCTGTTTAATACCTAGTCCACAGGCTGACCTTAATTCCAGGTTCACCTTGGTAATAGGATGGCTTTCCATACAATGTTGTAAGCACACACTATACTTCTTACTGCTTGCCCAGGGCTTAACCAAATGCTTGATCTTATGCAAATGTTGCTCCACGTGTTATTAAGAACAACAACTACGCTGTGACTTCCCCTATATAAAGACAAAAGTTTTGAAGCCTGATAATTAACATTTAGGTTCACAAATTCATTTTACATTTTTAAAAGTAAGTGGTCTGAAGTGTTCAAATTCCACAGAATCAGTGGAATTTCCCAGTGTTCAACCGCTGTGAAAGTGGGTTTTTTAAAAATAAATTAATTATTAAATTTGGCTAGAAGTGCCTCAGGGAGAATTCAGTTGAGAGAAAAGTTTGGCAGTAATCTTTAGTTATCTGAGATACTTTCCCCCCCATGCTCCTCCTTAGGAACCTGGTTACAGTATGTATTCTTACACCTTGCATACTAAAAGAAATGTTTAAGAGTAACAATCCCAAATTTAGTTGTACCAAAACAACAGGCTGCTTAAAGATACTGAAAATCAAGGGAGAGTTTTGTCACTTACTTTTACAAAGAACATTCTACTTTTGTAGACTGCTTTGTAGTGGGTTAGAAGTAGGCAGATATAGTTCGCTGCATTCAATGAGTCTAATACTAGTATAGCAGACAGAAAAGTATAAGTGCCCTTTTCCAGGTTTCCTGCATGATGAATGTTTTTTGTTTAGGGCAGATTATATGTATCTTCACTACAGAGACATAAAACATTAATTAATCAATAAGCAGTTCCCCAAACAGCCTGATGGATTGAATAAGCTGCTAAGCAAATAGTTGATAAAAATGTTTGAATCCATGATTCAGAAAGAAAAAGAAAAAGAGAGGGAAGGGAAGGGAAGGGAAGGGAAGGGAAGGGAAGGGAAGGGAAGGGAAGGGAAGGGAAGGGAAGGGAAGGG